>JAVSBS010026054.1:0-72789 GCA_033124195.1 Coracias cyanogaster | reverse complement strand
GGTGCTATAGTCATCCCAGTCCCTGCCCACGATGTAGAACAGGACCTGGACTTTGGGCTTGCTCAGGTAAATTTTGTTGCTCATTATGTAGGCTTGAAGCTTCCAGTTATAAGTAAACTTGTTGGCAGATCCAAAAAAGTTGGAAGTTACCATTAGGTCCTGGGGCACAACTTGTTCAACAGAAAAAGGTCCATAGCTGGCATTTAATATAGGTGGTCTCTTGGCTTTGTATGGGAAGAACGACTCCACCCTGGACTGCAAACTGGAATTTCTCATGAAGTCCTGGTTGGCTTCTTTTAGAAAGAAAGACGTCTCAGCACTGAAGATCCGATAGCTCGCAGGTAGGTATGTTGGTAGTGAAGAAAATCTCTGATTATTGTCCAAGACCCCTCGACACTCTGTCGCTAATAAAAGAAAAGATGATGCAAGTTAGATCAAATCTGCTTACAGATTCAAAGGGCCATGTACTACAACTTTTCCAGAGCTACCTGATAATGTGGGGACAAGCATTATTTCACGCAAAAAAAGACTTACAGTGTAGCTACATGTTTAGAGGGCGCTACTTCTTTTTTGCATATGTTCACAAAAGAAAAAAAGATGCAGGTTTTAGTGCTATCTTGCATTTATCTATGATAAATGTTTTGTCACACAGGTGATGCATAAAGGGTTGTCTGCAGCACGATCAATGATTCATACTCCTGGAGGGAGTAGGAAGAGGAAGGTTCACCTAACAGGAGCAATGCTTGTCCCAACGGCCATTTCACAGGGCTGAACTGAACTGCAGCAGTGCTTTACTAATACACAGCAAATCTATAAAATACTCATTGAGTACTTTGACTATCACCTGGATGAAAAATAAATAGGTTATTTGTCACTCCTATGCAATGTCTCACCTCCCTAACAAACAAGCAATCTTGACTAAGTTTGCACACACCAGTTCTCTCAAGCACTGGCCACAAATCAAAGCCAACGCAATTCTGTAAATAAACAGGGTGCCTTTTAAACCACCTCACCTTCCCCACTCTTTTCCTGGTCATACCATCCTCTTCTAAAGTTTCTGCCCACTTAGAAACTTCCCTTCTGTCTTTGCAATCGTTCTGTTCGGTTACAGCATGCAGAAGGTATTCACTATGTCAGTCCGGTCCACTGAACCGCAGCCCCTGAAGGACTGCTAATCACCACCCCTGCAGAACACTGGCCGGGAGATCAAAGAGAGTTTCTGTTCTACAGCCAAAGACAGAAACTGCTTTTCTAAGAACTGACACACACATCCCATTTCACTCTCTTCCTCCATTGAGAAGCCTTGCTCTCATATTCCCGTTTCTAGCACTAGAGTCTACACCTCTATAATTTCATATTGACAGCACCTCAGCTTTCCAAATTATTTAAATGCATATGCATATCACAGGCTAGAAATATTTCAGCAAGTACTAATATATAAGATGTACACAGAGAGAAATTACTACATACTGGCTGATTTTAAGTTTCAGCTGCACATCAGATTGCTTTTGACCTACATGTTGTTTTCCTGCTATAAAGATTAACAACATATATCACTGAAAGGTAAAATTGATTACCTAAATTAGGGTAGATAACAATGGACAGCAGTTAAAATACATGTGGATTACGTAACACTACTCACAACCCCTCTTCCTAACTCATACTGAAGAGATTAACTATAGGTAGGGAAGGTAAATAAATGATGATGCATCTAGTGCTAAACTCTCTTTAGTATGTAAAAGTAGACCTTGCCCTCAGACATAGGTCAGTTCCAGTGTCCTTGGGGAATCCCATCTGAGACAGGATTTAAGGTTCTTTAAGTTCAGGTCTTTAAAGAAGAAAGGGAACCATAAGGGTAATGCATAATGTGCAGATTCATCTGAAAGTCAGGAACACCTGAAGATCTCTGAAAAGCCCTGTAGAGACAGACTCTTACCAGCTTTCTCACAAAGGTCTGCAGCTTGAGGATTTTTGCAGATTGAATGTCCTTCCAGCATGTCTGGCTGCTGGCTTTACTAATTATGCAGTCAAATTTCATGACACGTTTCCAAGTAATAAATAATCAATATCTATCATGACACCAAATGACTACTGCTGACAGACAACCTCACTACAATCACGGTGAGTGCGCACATAGCTGGTGTGCTGGCACTCTGCGGTGCTGGGAAAGTGAATAGCTTTGGAAGGCAGGTGTCGGGCAATTCAGAAAAAAGGAAAAACCAAATGCGGAGGAGGGGGAAATGAGAGATCTCAAAGGACAATAGGCATAAATTTGAAATAAGGAATTAAGATGTGTTCACTCGTGTTTAATTCATGCACCATCACTGCTGCATGGGAGAATTAGTTCTCCTAAATGAGCAAGTTGCCGTGGGTGGACAAATTAAAAAATAAAAAATTAGAAGGCAAAAAGAGAAAAAGAAGAAGGTAAGAGGCATGTCAATGAAAACACCAGTACGTAGTGAATTACCAGCACAACACCCTTTCTTGTCAAGTAGACTGATATTTAAAATAGAACATCAGTTTAGCACACTGTTACAGTCTCCAATCCTTAGCATACATTTTAATTCTGCTGGAAAGGAATCTACAAATGCCACCTCCTGAGCTGACTGATTTCCCCTTGGCTGAAAGAAAATATTCAGTTGTTAGGATTATGGCACAAAGTGCCATAACACTTAAATAAGGAATGCAAAGAAGGTCCGCTTTGGACCACGGACCTTTCAAGACAGCAGCAAAGCCTACACATTTCTTCTGGTCCAGGAGCAGAACAAGAACTTGTTTTACTGAAACAGTCGCAGTTTGGTCTCTCCTCCCTAAATGCCTTCAGCTGCCCTGCAGGAGCCTGCTGAGATTTGATCAGCTTCCTACAGCCCTTGCAAAGAGCTTCTTACTGGTCAGTTTGGCTACTGAAGTTGGACTTGATGAATCATTAGAATTTCTTTATTAGGCACCCTCTTGTCTCAGGCCAAGAGCCTTGTAATATTAGAGAGCAGCAAGCTCTAGTCAAAGCAAACATAAGCACCTCCGTGACTAAGCACCAAGTGACTCAAGCACACAGGTACATTTTGCTGAAGTGTTTCCACAACTGGAGATACTCTAGATTTGGCAGCACTGCTACTGAGGGAATACCTTTGGCTTCAATAGATCTGCAAAAACTAGGAATAAACTCAGCGGGCTGCAGAGACCAGTGAAGTCCTGTGATTTCAAAGGGCTGTTGATCAGGATCTATGCTTGAAATTTAACAGCAGTTTCTCTGTAATTCCCAGGAGTTCTGCTGTAACACATTATCCTCAGAGTGGTCTCAGTTTTGCAGTCACCCCATTTATCCCGGATCAGTCACATGGATAAGGTAGGATTTGGCCCAATGTTAAGAAAACCAGCCATGCAACTTCCACTTCTATAAGCTGAAGGCAAACAGCAAAACCTACGTGGTCAGACTGACAGCAAAAGGAAGAAAAAGCTTTGCTTTTCTATTGTAGTCTAAAGATTTCCACCCACTTTCATACCGTACATAATGGAGTGCTGTATTTCTATAGCGATGGCTGTACTTTAGACAATTTATTTAAACACTTTAAGCCTTTTACTGATAAAACTGGTAGTTAAAATTGTCCACTTTATTTTAGAATCTCAACCACGTGCATCAGCAACTGCAGGCCATCATTTAAGGGATTTGTTCTATACTCTTCATCTCTATGCAATAACCTTCATGTCCTGGTATAATTAATTACCAATGTTCCCAGAGAACATTTTTGCACGCTTGATCAGCTCAGCTACAAAGTTCTTTAATTTATTAGAGAATCTATTTAAACAAGATGCCAAGGTTTTTCTGAGCTTCATATCACAAGTTATTGTTTTAAATAATCTATAAGATTACTTTGTCTACCTGAAAAATAAATAGACTGACAGTTGGGGTGGGGAAAGCCATGCCTATCAGTGCTTTCATGTGCTCTGTCTGGAAGAGATTTCTCCATTTTTAACTTCTTTCTGCTCAACCACTGAAACACATTTCCAGAGGTTCATATTAAAGCGAGGTGTAAATTTAAGCATTTAATGCCTATGGCAGTATCAGTTGTAGGAGCAGTATTTCACTGCCAGCTCAGCCTCTGAAGTGGGTACAACTGTATCAGTAAAATGGAACTGGGTCTCTGTGACAGGAGTTCTATAAGCACATTTATACAAATAGGGCTTACATCATGCAAGGTCAGCTTCCTCCAACAGTTTAGCTAAAGGGTGTAAATATCCTGAGAAAAACCAGGATGCTTCATGTAAGAGTCCTTATCCTTAAAGAAGGATGCTTGCTGCTCCTCCAGTTGGGTTCAGATAAGTGAAGCTCCTTTTGTAAGGGCTTTTACAAATTGAAATGGAATTCAAGAATACAGGCAAGGGCGAGAAAGGAAATGCAGAAACACCGTTTTTTACTGAAGACTAACTCTGATCACAGCAGGCCTAACTTAAAAGTAGGCAGTAAGTGCTTTACCCTTCTACATTATCAAGAGTTACAACTTGCCCAGAGATGAAGTCCAGCATGGAAAACATCAAGAACCATCAAACAAAGCTAGTATTAGCCAAGAACAAAAGTTATGGCTTACAAGTAATTACTCCTCCTTTGTAACAGCCTGCTGACTTTTTAATCCTTCTTCTGGCATCATATGCTTCTGCAGCACTTCATCTGAACCCAAACAGGCATCTGTTAAGCACATCACTGGCTCCAGTGTGACAGACCAGCTCAAATTCCTATAGCCTAGCAAGTTCATTTTTGGAGCTGGATATGAAATGGTGAATTCTGATCTGTATTATTATTTCTCAAATTCCAGTGTCAGAGTAATTTTCTTTGAGGGAATTTCATACAGAGCTGGAGCCCCGGGTGCTGGATTCACTGGAACAGTCATAAAAGCTCAATATTTTTAAGCCATTCTCTTATGAGGTTGGTTTGAAACAAATTTCTTTTGGACCGAGAATTAAGGGTTTAGATTGTGGGTGGGAGATTACTGGCCAATGGCCATGTGTCTTCACTGACTGATGTTTGATGAACCACTGAGCCTTCAAGGAAACCATCTGCCTGTCCCCTCAGCCAAAAGGCTCCTAGCCAGAGAAAGCCAGTGAGAAGCAGAAGACATCTGCCTATGCAAAGGAAGAGTAGTGTGAGAAGCTTTCTCTGCACCTTGTATGGCCCTCACAAGGGCATATTTTGTAATTACTCCTTCCAGGAAACAAACCATATGAAAAGTAGTGGACAGGTTTCTCCGTGTTCTCCCGTTACCTAGCACATCAGTACAGCCAATGCTTCCATGAAGAATTCTGTAACTTTTAAGGCAGGATCTTCTTCCTTTTTATAACAGCTTTACCCACTGCCTTGTTCCTCCATTCCTATATGTAGCCATAATTGAATGCTGTACTATACTGATTTTTTTCCCCCCCAAATTCCATGCCACTAGAGTTCTAAGAAAAAAACCCCTAATACTATTTATAGCAGCACCACCACCTAAAATCCTGCAAATATTATCCCCCCTTACATGGGCTTCCGTTCCCCTGCTGTCCCTGCACCCAGAGAGGCTAACCATATTCTGTGTTACACAAACCATTCTCTCCACAGGAGTTCCCATCCTTGAATTCTCTTCTGTGACTCCATCTTCCACTACAAGCTTGTCCTGCTCTTGCACAGCAAATCACCTATTCCAGCTCAGAAAATACAGATTAAGGAAAGAATAAAAGTAGAAGAGATGCACTTAAATCAGCACAGATGTTTCCTTGACCACAAAATGTCAACAGCTATGTTTTCTTGTTCATTTCCCATTCATTCTCTATACCAGCACCACATTTAGTGACTTCAGAGTGTACGAAATCTTTGTAGCAAGTATTTTACTCAGAACTAGAGCTCAGCAAATAGTCATTTAGACCTCAGAATGAACATAGTTGTACTCTCATGTCCTCCAAGCTCCCTTTTCTTAATATCTAGGAAAGGGAATTTTGCTGTTAGAAAGGTTGAGTGGAACTTCAAACCAAACAAGTTCAGATTCAGAAAATGGAACATATTTTTAACCGTGAGACTGATTAACTATTGCAACAAAGGGAGTAACGCTTGTCCATGCCTCCCCATCAAGACTGGATCGCTTTCTGCGAGATGCTGTCTTCTCAGCACAAGTTACTGTTTAAGTACAGGAATAAGTGGAGCCCCATATTCCTTTCTGGCTTAAAATCTACAGTTCTAGAACTATTAAAAACATCAGCTGGAAAACCTACATGACAGGATAATTGCAGAAGCCATATTTTCGGTTTCTCATGCTTGCCCATCAGATACACTTTCTCATCCCGTGAGAACAGAGAGGCTCTTTGACTAATTGCACATAAGCAATGTCAAGTGTCAAATGCTTATGGTGAATGCTCGAGACCAATCTGTAAAGTTTATTTTTAACCGTGGAAGCAAATCTGCCAAAGAAATCTATATAGCAAACATCTGAGGAAAATTGCAGCCTATCTCAAATATCCGGTGAGGACCCAATGAGGGCAGTTTCTACAAATAAATGATTGCTAACAAAGTTATTTTTTCCGTTCTTTTTAGAATCCAGGTTTCGTTAAACTGAGACCTAAAGTCCAAGGATAAGTTTATAATTATCATGTTTTATTGACTGACCTGGGATGGTATATTCCTACTCACATACCCAGGAGTACACACTCTTGGGTAACCACCAGACATGTTTTAAGCCCAGATGTAGATGGAACTTGATTTAGCCTAGATTAGAGTTCAATGAAACCACATCACAAAGATTGTCAGGGGACACTTAATCAGTTATTTTAAACAAATTTCCTATTTTATTGCAGTTGAGCAGATGAACTTACTTATTTCAGTATGTTATTAAAAACTGCAGCAATGTTCTATTAAATAGGCTTCTCTCACACACTGAGGGTGTACCCTTAATGAAATTATCCTTTGTATATTATTGCAGCCAAAATCTTCACTAAACCTCAGCAGACACTCATGGATTTAGTACAGAAGTAAACACTTGCCCCAGTCTTCTCCAGCAGAGGCGGAACATAGACATTTCAGAACTGTCAGGAAAATGAGAAAGTATCTAAAACAGTGAGTGAACAAAGAAACACCAGGAACTTCTGCAACTCTTTAAAAGACAAAAACAAAGGGACGATCACTGAAACTAAATGATGGGAAATCAAAGTGGATAGAAAAAAGTATTTCATACAGTGTGTGATTAGATGATAGAGCTCACTGCCAGGGAGGAAGGCACAGAAGCCAAGAATTTATTCAGACTTAAACTGACAATTTGAATGTTTGGAAAGATATGCAGACCAGCTAGAGTAATGTCATTAACTACACGTAAAACTCCTTGTTTTAGTATTTATCTATTAGAAACCGGGATTAGACCTCTGCATTATAAAGCACTATTCAACATCTGTCAGGTTGTTCCATTTTTCCTCAGGATTACTGACAGAAGAGGCACATGTGTATAAACCGCGACTAGATGGTTTGTGATGCACAAGCAGAAAAGAATCTCTAAAGTCTAATTTGGTAACAGAAGGAAACCTTTCAGAAAACTGCACATTAGAAATGCATTTCCAGTCTTCTAATGACAGCCCACATGCTCTGATTTTTGATGGTTGCAGTTGTATATATCTCACCTATGACCACAGAAATCCAAAAATCTCCTTTTATTGCAAACCTATCTTCTCTCTCACCCTCGATTCGTATAACTGAGATGTGTTAGTCAAAGACTGTCTGACATTCAGGACTGAAATCTATAAACTGTTTTCTCAGACTGCTTGATGACCTTAAAAGTCTGTAAAACAACAGTGTATACGCAAAGGTCAGTGAAGGTTTCAGAAATCGCTCCCACTCCCAGTGCTGACATAACCAATTGTCTGTACTGCTGAGGCCATTTGACATATTTAAGCTAGTTTGCTGTTTAGAATCAAAGATAAATACCTGGAACTCAAGTTTCTGCTAATGAAATCTTTTGTAAAGAGATAAGGTTTGGAACACTTCTTTATAGACACCATTCAGGTACTTGGGCTTTCTTCCCCTTGCCAGAAGCTGCAAATGTCAGTGTCCTGTGAGCAACATACAGCAGGTAAAATGTCATATGATGGCCTTTCGTTCCAACACTGTCTCATTGTGGTAAACTCCATGGATTCTGCATTCATTCATTGTGTCAGCACTAGAAGTTCAAAACAAATAACACTTAATCTGATTCTGTCTGATAGCTGTAAAGAGGAGGATTTAGGACACCAGAATCTATTCCTAGCTCCATTGAAAACATATGGTAGCCATAGGAAACCTCTGCAACCCAGTTTCTCGAGCAAAGAAATGAGAGAAGCTATCACGAAGTTTGATTGACTTGTGATTAAAAACCACACGGAGTTCATCAGACAAAAGGCTAGGTAAAACACTGGGGGCGTTGTTGGGGGAAAGAGGTGGTGCGGTGTGTCTTTTTGTTCTGTCTTTAAAGCAGGCAAAAATAACCCAGTGGAATTCACAAAGTGGGGAATAAATGAACAATACAGCCCGGATTTTCTAACTTAGCCAGTAACTTTTCAGAGGTCAGGACTGTTTATGTCCCATTGAAGACATTCTGCTGAAGAGGCCTAATTTTCATGGTAGTACAATGATGTGAAAGACAGGTCTCCGCAGTGGATGTCTCAAATTTAGCCCATACAAGATGGCTCACCAAAACCCCCACAAAATTTTAGACCTTGGCCAGAATGTCACAGTGATCAGTTACATGAATATCACAATTAGATTAATTTTTTTTTAATTACTGAAGTGTCATAAAAATGAGGACATGCAAGCTATAAACATGAAACAAGTAGTTCTGGCCTAGGCAACATATCAATTCCTTGCCCTGTGTCTCTTTCTCTAGTTTTTAACAGCACTGTGCTTTCCTCTGCTGTTTAAGTCTTTGTTAGATGCTGATAGGCACTCACTCCTCTCTTTAGACATTAAATTGCTTGACACAGGCTCCTTGTTTAAAAAGAGATTAGGGTCCTAGAGCCTGAATGGTGCAATTTGCTCAGCACTCTCCACTGCCACAAAAATCAACAAGAACCAAGAGTACAAAGCCCAGCATGCATAGTGCTCAGACCCATGCAGGATGGAGCTTTCAGCTACAGGTGTAGAGAGAGGACACAGAGGACTCCACAAATGACTTACAATGTTTTTCTCCTTACTAACCAGTAAGAAAAAGAGAGAATATTATTTTTTTCGTGTAAATAGCTTCTCAAAATGTACCTAATTAAAAATAAAGCCAACCAGTGACATAAACAGCAGGACTTTGTATTACGTTAGTGCCAAAAGGCCCACACTGAGATTCAGTCTCCACTGTACTCTGCATCACCCAAGTCTAGGGGCTATTACTCAAAGAGCTAGGTATAACCTGGCAGTGAATAATTCCAAGGCTGAAAATGAAAAAAGCATTTCTTACCATCAGATCTGGACTTCGCTTTCCCTAGGGTTAATAATACACTTTTAGCATACATCTTGACATGTTCATAACTGGCATCTCATGTTTCAAGGCCTGTATTCTCAGGGTCCTGGAGTCTGCCATGAAACAAACCATTTCCAGACCTACCATCCCACCTCAGCAATTAAATACACAACAGATGGAAGAATTTTTCCCCACCATTTAGATAGGGAAATGAGGCACTGTAACCAAATTGAGTTTTCCAGGAGTTTCTATCAAAGCTAAGCACAGAAATCAGACATCTTTAGACTCTTTTAATGTCATTATCCACAAATCAAATCCTTCCATTTCCAAACCTCCTTTACACATAGATTGATAACAAATATATCAGAACCTGCATGACTTTCTTTTTAGAGATTGGGCAATTTAAACTTGCTCCTGCAAACAGCCAGTAACCCCATGCAAGGCTCTGCAGCAACAGGAACTCCTGATCTGTGAAAAAAGTTGCAGATTTGGGCGTTAAATCTGTGAAAGAACTGCTTTTGGGAGCGCGTACTTAAAACACATCATGAAGTTCCACAGCAATGGAAATGCTGAAATAAGCTTTTAGCATTATGTGTGCTGTTCCTTAATGCAAGCACCCTATGTTTATAAGGGGATCTAACTTATCTGGTCTATTCCAGCCTCAATAATTCTGTGATTCTGTAAGCCCTATAAGGTACCAAATGGATTCTCTGGGGTTTTGTTTACATGGCTGACAGTTTTCCATGTTCCAACAGGCTACACATCAGCAACACTTAGATACCTGCAACAGAACAAAACCCCTCCTGGATAGCAGTTTCATTTCTTCAACAGCACTTTCTTTAGACCTGTCATCATCATGAGAACATTTGCACAAGAGCACCGATAACTGACTAAAGGAGTATGTGACCTGGATTAGTGGTAGTTTCAAACAACTGCCTTTAATAAACCTTTCAGCTTCCTATCTTAAGGTCTTGAGGGAGTTCTACTTTTCAGAGGAAGAAAAATGCTACTAGCAAAAACTATTTCCATCACCCTACCCAGTACCTGTTGTACGATCCATGGTTTTGTCTGCCTTAATTTAGGTTCAGAATCTGCAAAGCTTGAGCTTGGTAGCAGACCTCTCAATGCACCTTTCAATGTTTGAGATCCACATAGTGAGTCACACAGAAAAGATTTTGATGACTGCCTAAGGTAACGTCACACCACATGGCAATTGTGCCATTTTGTGTTCTGGGGAGATAGATAGAACACAGCAGGCCACAGATAAATCCAACTAAGCTGCTTGTGGCACATGGAGCAGGAGACAGTGGCATCACAGTGCAAATGGATTGGGTGAAAGCAGCAAAGCAAGACAGTCTAAGAAGGTAATACGATGTAAGTGTCTTATCGCTAATGTATGAAACTTGGCAAGACAAGGTAGCAATTGCTTCCGAGATTAGATTCATCTCTCATCTTGCCTGAGTGGTAACTAAGTGCCTCAATCTCCGCTACCTGGTGTCTCCAGGAATGTATGCAAATTTGGTGTAAAGTATCTAATCTGTGGAGAAAAAAGACTATCTAAGCACTGACTTTGATTGGTTTTAACTATTGCAGAATTTATCTTTAGAAAAGTTTCACCAGTGGTATAAATCAATAAAGTTCCATAAAAGGCAGAAGAATTACTACACACTACACCAGCAAAGTCCTAGCCCCGAAGATTTTTTTTCTAATTGCTTTCTGAAAAATAAAAGTTTACTGTTTATATGAAAATTTAATTAAAGAACACAGACAAGACACATCCTTCTTCACCCGCTCCTCCTCCTCCATGGAGGAAGTTGAAACAGTAACAGATGTAATGCATGTACATTTTTAATACTTGCATGTATTAAATACTTGTGAGCATGCACACTGTGACTAAAAACATGCCTGAATATTCCAATATCCTGGCTACAACCCTGCTAATCATCTCCATTTCAAAAATGCAATGAGGATTTATGAGGAGATTAATTGAGAAATGAAGCTGAAGGGGTGGGGGATAGCCTTGCCCATTTGGGAAATGAACTCAGCGTCACCTTTAACCTCCAAGTAATTCTTTGTCACAGAGCACAAAGCAACTCATCATAGCAGAACAGCAGCAGGACAGAAACCAAGCGGAAATCTGTCTGGTTAAACACCTTCTTTCCCAGGGATTAATTAAAAGGGATGGTAGAGCACTGGTGTTATTGTGGTCATAGCACCTCTAAGGGCTGTTTTTAAGGTGATAGCCCTAAAAGGTGACCCATCTGCGCTGCTAAGAGAGCCTGTGGATACTGGAGTGAGCAGCCACCCTCTAAGCCCCAAATTGCTGTTTCTGTCAAGTAGCCTGTCCTGACTAAAAAGCTTTGTGGCAGCATCCCAGCTCTCCACAGCTGCCACTGGGTGGACTGGTGGGTGACTACTGGCACTGAGGGGCAGAAGCAGGAAGGAAGAGGGTCCTTAAGGCCCAGTCCCCACAGCAACTGAACTTCAGCCCTTCTCTGATCTCTTCTCCCCAGTTTACCTGCAACAGAGAAGTGAGCGGGTGAAGAAACGACAGGAAGAACACAGCACTATAGTGGTTGTGGTGTTAGTACTGTGTACGGAAAAGCCAAAACTACAGGAGGAGAATGAGGTCCAGAAGAAGGAATCCTCCAGAGGGACACAAGCAGATGTGGCAGAATGCTAAATCATCCTGAGGAAAAACAGAAGAATAATTATGTATGTGTGGTTTTAATTCTGTTTTTATTGTTTAAGGTAGAGAGGATGACTTAGAAGTCCCTCTCTACAGTTTCTTTTATTGGCTCTAGCTGTCTTGCTATAATTTATCTAGAAAGAGTCAAACCAAAACACACCATCTGGGCCACACCTGAGGAAAGTGTGTGGGAGAAGACATCTGGCAATTCCAGATGCAGAAGCCAATGAGACCGAGTTCTTATTTCCAAGACAAAGTTTGTGCTAAAGGAATAAATTCAGAAGCCAAAAAACAAGGCATGACTAAGATGAAGATAACTTACAAGAACCTGGATCCCGTGTCTGGTGAATTCTCAAGAAGGAATGATGGAATACATTAATAAAGAGGCAAAGCTGGCCTGCACATCTCTGAAGGTAAGAGAGTGAATCTGTATTTCCTGGAGCTGGTACAAAACTGAATCCTTTTCTAAGAATCCTACCTTACTGTTGCTTCTCAAGTGTCCTTAAAGTCACTGGCAAAGACAAATTACAATAATGGATGTAAGATAGTTATGCTGAGCACCACAAAACTGCACAGAGCAAATGACTTGTACCATCTTTCTAAGAAGTTGAATGTGTCATGCTCCTACAGTGCTGTTGCTCAAGAATCAGCAAGACCTCCCTGCAAATCAATGAAGTAGAGCCTTGCTATACATTTTGCAAGTACTATTTTTGTCCTTTCCTAATATAACTTCCAAACCATCCTCCTCCCCCATGTCCCTGCCACAGATCCCTAATTCACACAGCTAAAACCACAGAGTGCCTCCTACAACTTTCTCTAACAGGTGCAGTCTTTAAAGAGAAAATTTATTTTCCCCTTTCTTTGAAAATCATCTTCATTCAGCCCAGCTCCTAAGGGAAATTAACGACTGTGCACTGAATATGTTTACATAAGATCTCCTCAGGATTTACGCTATTAAGCATTAGGAGTGTTTTAATCTGCCCTCTGAGGACAGGGAAGCTGATGTGACTGCCTAACGATGTCTCAATACCACGACTGCTGTCCACTCTCTACTGGCAGCATCGGCTGCACTAACACACTGTTGGCTTTGCAGCAGGCAACCACATCGGCTCTGGTGACAGAGACTAGCAGCAGAGGATGGGGTTACAGCTGAATACAAGCCACTGGTTTAATCAGGGGTGGTCAGGGCTCTTTTGTCAGTGAGATGGTGCGAGGCCAATGCGCACTCAAAGTCCAAGAGGCTGTAAGACCCTGGCTTTGAGCACAGCTCTCACTGTCCCTACAGCTCACCCGAGCCACCACCCATGGCTGTCCCCACTGCCAGGAGAGGTGACTCTGTGTTAGTGCACAGAAGGGAGACCTGTTGCACTCCTATGGTACCCACATGTGTTTTACCACATCGATCTATATTGGAGCCCAACTGCTCGTTCCCAGGCAGTTTCTCAGAAAAGTCTCTCTGCCGCAGGAATTTCATCGCTGACTAATTTCAAGCTCCTAGTGAACTCCACAACCACAGCTAGCCCTGTACCACCTGATATTGGCTCCTTTGGAGTTAGAAACATTCTTTTGCTACTTCTTATTTACAAAGAAGAACTAATATAGCTCTTTATGTAAAAACAATAGTATGTATCATCATAGTAAAATATGTACTTCTGCATGTGCAAGCACACATGCAATTTCTATTTGTGCACACACACATAAATATAGTTCATTTCTACATGATAGATTGTAAATCCAACTTTTGAACTCTCAGACTGACATCGTATCATGTCTGAGTGAGGAAAAAGTCAGATACCTTCTCCCTGTTGTAACTTTACTGAAGCCAGATGTCTTAGATAGACAAGACCGTGGTCTAGCACAGCTCTTGGATCAAGACAACACGGCTTCAGCAATGATTAAAGATCCCTGTTGCTTCTGGGCACACAGGAACAAAAGAAACCCTTCTGTTAGAAGAGGGGTTAGATAAAATTCACTGCTGCCTCCACATTCACAGTTTTGTCTCCTTCGTTAGTAAACACAACAACAGACTCAGATTAAAGAAAAGAAAAAGGAAACTATTGCTGTGCTGACCAGTTTTCAACACCTATCCTGCAGTTCCGTTTGACGCATGTTTCCCCAGGTAAAGCTAGCCAGCTAACGCAGAGTGGTACAACAGCCATTAAATCATGCAAATTCAAGAACCAAAACCTTAATGGGAACCATTTCTGTTTTCAATAAAGAAATATAAAGCAAATGCCACCCTGAAGTGCCAGAGTACTGTATTAACACTCTTGTCAGCTTTTGGACTGCTACATATATTTCTTTTTCTAAGTCCATTTAAACCTGTCCAAATTTCAGTTTGCTAAAGCTGTTTAGCCACATATGAACTCCATTCACAGCCAGCTGTAATAAACATCACACTCTAACGCAAGCAGGCATTTACGCTAGTTTGCTGGAGATCCTCATTCAAAAAAAAGGAAGAGAACAAGAGTGGTTTTAGAGATGCTGTAAATGCTGAACTGCTCACTGTAAACACTAATGTTCTCCTCAGAAAGACAAGGCCTGCCAGTGGGGTAGGGGGTAGGAGGGAAGCCTGTTTCCACCAGGCTCCTCTGAGCTAAAAGCTCATTTGTGATGTTTTACTTCAGAGGCAGTATCATGCATTTGATTTAAAAGACAGATATAAGCACCTTATATCCTTGACGGATAGAGAGCAGACTATGTAAAACTCCTGCCCTGTGGGCTGCATGGTAAAGAGCAGAACAAGGCTCTTCTTGGTGTAAATTTAAAGGGGGACCTACAATATGGAGAAATCTTCAAAGGCCAGTCAGATTTCCAGTCCAACAACCCTGCCAAGTGTTCCTTTAATCCTTTATTTACCAGTAAATCTGCCGCTCTGTTCAGCAGGCTTTTACTGGTATTGGGTTTCAGCCTGAAACCCAAAAGCTGTAAGCATATGCTGTGTAGCCCTAATGAGAAACTCAATCTATTAATGGGCAGACCTTCTCCACAGGACCAGGTCTTGGCAACATGAGTCAGTTCCTGAACTTTCACCTCCCACTTGGCAGCACACCAGACTAACTCCACATCTCTCAGCTGGCTTACATTATCAGCTCATTATTAACATACATCAGGGCCAGATCTCTTTTACATGCACCCAGCAAACAGGAAACTACACGAAGGGAGGGCTCCTCATTTTTGTCTGACTCTGGAGCTCATAAAAATGACTAATTAGAACCAGCTATAGTGGAGGCACTCTGCAGATTTGCTCACATGTTCTCTGCTTTAGTCTTGACTTGGGATAAACACTATGAAATGCTATGGTAGTCCATGGCTGTATGCAATAATCAGGCATTCCTTCCCTCTGCCACAGTATCTTACAATTTTTATCATCACCGAGAGCTTATGTGAGGCAGACATACGCTCCTCTCCTTATTTTACAGTAAAGGAATGATTATGCAGATGGAATAAATAACTTGTCTAACATCACACAATGTCTACAGCAAAGAGAGCTTGGGTTCTGGAAATCAGTTCCTCTGAATGAACTCCCCGCCCCACAGTAAAAAAACTGTGGGAACTCTCTGCAGAAAATTTCAAAAGAGAATGGTGTATATTTTAGATCTACACGCTTGCATGGATTCAGAGACGTAGGTTCAGAGCTTCACTTTGAAGTGGCCTGCAAACCACCAGCAATGTACACACCACACTTTGGGAAAGCATTATAGAGAATCTCTCATGGTAAGAGTTGTCTCATCGAACATGGAAGATGATTCTGTTGCACAGTAAGCACTAGCCCTAATGACATGCCACTCTGTTAGGAGTTGTTCCACTTTTTTTCCTTACACTATTGGTACTCTTGACTTTTTTTTCCTCTAGCCTCCCCTCCTTACCAGTCATCCTTATGCTCTGAAGGATTTGGCAAAACGAAAAAGAATCTCTCTCCTCCAGATGCCTGGTTCAGATCCAGTCCAGCCAGGTAGTAACTGAAAGTTGAAGCAACCTGGTAACTGTTTCCCCGTCATCTGAGCACAGATGCCAGCACACAATCAGTGCCCACATCAGAAAATGTACACACTCAGGGGGCAAGAAAGGTCAGAGAAGTCTCCTCAGGTCAGAAGGCTGGTGGGGAACAACGGGACATTAGTAATGTGGATTTAAACTAATGCTGTTACACAGCATTCTGTACCTATAGTCAGATTAAGGTGCCTATCCTCTCTTAATGTACAGAGCTCACACCTGTTTTGAAACACGCTTTCACGAAAACTAGCCTTAACATGAATCAATACGAAGCCTGGCAAAATCTCAGAGCATACACAAGCCCCTAATTTTCTTTGGCTGCTCAGAAAGCAAAAATTCATATTTCTTTTTTAAAATTAGCTGTGGTTGGCATTTTTTTTTTCAGAGCTGATCTCATTTCATAACTTACCTCCTATTCATACTAAATTTATGCACAGATGCTCTGAGCCAAAAATCTGTTCTCATTTAATCCAGAGCAGAACAGGTAAAGAGTAAATATATCCCACACAGGTCCTTGTCTTGCTGCTTCAGCCTCCCGTAGCATGGCAGTAGGCATGACAAACTTGGTAGCTGCCAAAAGACCTGCTGTTCCAAGAGGTTTTTGTCAGCTCTGTTCCTCTGAAAGTTTTCATGCTGATAACTAGAGGAGAACTAATATAAAATATTCTTATAGGACCAAGATCTTTCAAATGCAAAAGCTCTGGAAATAGATTTTAACTACTTAAAATGCACTGTCTTTTCCAAAACTATACTTCAGAAACTTGCAGTGATCAGAAGCTCAGGGACTCTTTGTGGAAGCAATAGTGATTAGAAAAAATAGAATGCGTCAGATCAACTGGTCAAGAATTAACCATACAGCTCCTTACTGTAATTACACCGAGATGGTAAACTCTGAATCCAGATGGAAGCTTTGTTATCCACAATAATTTCAAGGTAATCCCGTAACAGAAGCATCACATCTACAATTCTCCTAGAGCTGCTGAATTACCTCAGGCCACGCATTTCTAGGTAAAAATAATAAGCACGCTTTTGCAGAAAAAAATGCCTGGGGCCTTAACTAGTGCTCAAAAAGGGGTCTGGAATTTTTGAAAGGGCAATTATGTAATGGAAAGTGGTATTATTAAAATTGTATAACCGAAAGATATTAAGGTGCACCAGTATATTATGGTTAATTCAAAGATAAAATTTATATTTAAACGTATTTTCATAAAACTTTAATTCATTCATATTGTTCCACGTAAGAGATGCCAACATTAATATAGGACATAGAAGAAAAGACAGACTAAAATTTGTCAGATATTTGATACCAGTCTCATTACAAAGAGTTGAGAAATTTTGTTCTCAATGTTTTAGAGTAGATGAAGAAAGTCTGACTCCTCTTAAGAATAAGGGTAAGGTACTAACCCAGTTAAGCCAATGAATTTACTTCTGACTTTCTTGCTACTTGGGACTAACCTGTGAAAATCTAGGCAAGATAAATTAAAAGCTTTTCCCATAGTCTATTATAAATATATATATAACACTACACTTTCTTCTCATAAAAAATAATCTGGAATCGAGCAGCTTTTAAATGTTTTCCCCAAGACCACTATGCAAATGCAGCCCCTGGGCCCTAAGCTAAGCACCTACACCTAAGAATGGAACCAGTCTCTATTTTGTCTTCAATACCTACATAGGCAACCTGATTTCAGAGACGGTAAGATCCCTCAAGTCTCAGCAAATTAGCATCATTAAGAAACAAATTGCAGTTTGGTACCTACATATGGATTTAGCAATTTTACTTTCGGTTACCCAATTAGAAAAACACTGGTTCTTTTCCTTTCCTAAATGTTTTCAAATTAATGAAAAAAAATCTAGACAGCAATAGCTGAACAAAGATTGGTACCTGATGGAATCTGCATATAGATCTGCCGCAATGCAATTTTAAGTAGAGGCAAACTTAAGGAAAAGGTTTACTGCTCAGCATTTCAAAACACCACACCAGCCTTACCTTACACTGAAAGCTTTTAGAGGCACTGACACTATTTTTCATTAGTGTACATTCATGGTGTTTTCAGTTTGAAAGCTATAAACATGCTTTTTGCTGAATAAGCTACCAAATACCATTATGGCATCGATCTGCCCCAACACCAAAGCCCAACAGGGCAAACGAGGTGCTGACTCAAGGCTGTCCTGTTACCATTGTCTCCGTCTATCTTAGAACTTCCCATTGCACATTCAACTCTGACACTGACAGGGCAAATAGACAGCTGATTTTGAAGCCAAGAATCTGTCTTGCCCTGGCTATCAGCCAGCAGAGAAGCCCTTCACGTATCTCCATCAGCAACTCTCCTGCAACACCAAGGTTGTCTCTCCAGCAGGCCACCTGGCAAAATGAGTGGGTTCACCTCCATAGCTCTAAATCAGACACATCTTCCATAAACTGTCTGAGAGCAAGTATGTGTACAACAGTTAACCCTTCTCCCACCACTACTCCAAAGTGCCATCACAGGATTTCAAAGCAAAGCACTGCTGAGTAATGACTCTTGGTGCAGGGTAATCTTGGGTAACCAACACCCTTCTACCTACCTGGTCAAGCTCCTAGCAGAGAGGGTTTGCTTGGTCACAGATAAAAGAGTGCAATAGTAGCTCAATATCTGAACTCCATTCATTAGAATACAAGAAGACTACCGCTAACATGTTCAAGAAAGCAACCTAACTTAAGAGGTAGTTTGATAGTCCCTGATCACTTCTGATTTGCTTACAAGTTGAGAAGAAAATGAAGAAGTCTTGACTGTAGCTAAGCAGAAGATATGAGAAAACAAACATTCATTAATTTCCTATATCATATTCTTTTTCATGGTTGGAAATTTAAGGAATAATTTATATACAAGTTGTAAATACATGAATCTTATTCAATAAGTCCATATTGACCAGTTAAGTATGCTACTGATTCTTAGAAGGTTAATGGCAATTGTCAGAGCTACCTGCAAACTTCCAGTACTTAGAAAACAAACTGGAGGTATATTTTCTGAAAATTTATACCAACCTCAACCATGCATAGCATAGACAACTCATCTTCCTCGTTCATTCCATCCTTTCAGAGGGCAGAAAAAAAACCTAGTTCCTGTGAATACTGTGTCAGATAATGTGTGTGCTCGGAATGACAGGAATATACATACTGCTTATTTTCTGGCAAGTATCTCTGTTCCATAGCTGCAGTTGCAGGATCAGCTAGCTCTTAGCTATCCCATAAACCAGTATGTGATATTAGTAGCACTATTAACAGAAGTAAAAGGTTTTCCAATAGCATTTTTAAAGTTACTAATACAACAGCAGAAATAAGCCCCTTTAATGGAATATTAGTATTGCATGTTGGCAGGAAACTATTTCACAATATAGTCAAGTAGTGAACTTCTTGGACACACTTAACTCCTGTAACTGGCAAATAACAGGACGAACAACTTTGCCCTATTACATCTCCTTCTGCTCTACATTTTCCATTCCCTTTCCTTCCAGCCTCAACACTATCACCAACTCAACAAGCTTCTACCGAACCATAACAAACTTCACAACAAAAAATCCTCTGGAAGAAGATGAATGTTCCTTAAAAAGATAAATGTTCCTTTGGCTTTTTAAACTTCAGCAGCTCTCATTAGAAATGCTGCCAACTGAAACAAATCTTTCAAGATGAGCATGGTCTAACGGTCAAAGCAATAAATTGTAAATTGGCATACCTAAATTTTATTCCTAATCTCTAGAATATTCACTCAAATACTAGATACTGGTTGGTTTCAATCTCCTTTAAGTAGGAACTACTCACAGTCAGGATCATATTCTTCATACAAAGCAGCATGAAACTCTTACCATGATTGATGTGTAGCAAATAAAAAAAATTCCTGCTAACATGAGGCAATACTCATCCCAGCCATTGCTCCATTCATGCTTTCAGCAGGCTGCAGAAAAGAGA
Source organism: Coracias cyanogaster (assembly GCA_033124195.1). NCBI lineage: Eukaryota > Metazoa > Chordata > Aves > Coraciiformes > Coraciidae > Coracias > Coracias cyanogaster. The sequence continues at coordinate 52,724 of JAVSBS010026054.1, read as the reverse complement.
CCAGAGACACACAGAGCTACTTCAGCCCTTGAGAACAGCCTTCCCAATTGAAAAAAATGCCTTCTCAGCGGGAAATCATCAGATCAAAACATTTTACCCAGTTAATCTTTCTTTCTAAACCCCCTCAAATCCCACATTCTACATACAAATCCTTATTCCCATCTCCCAGAATTCTCTTGCATCTACTGTGAAAGCTTCCTCGAACACTTGAGGGAGCAAAGCAAAACAGTTGATCAAAATCATGATTAAACCAGTATGTTTCTGCGGTAGGTTAAGATTTGTCTAGGTTTTGGTAACTACAGATATTAGAGGGATTACTGGGTGTGTCAGACCTTACCAGATGTGACACTCAACAGCAAAGGGAAAGAGTTCAAGAAGCAAAAAGAAATTTGCTTCAGGAAAAATGAAATCCAGCCCAATGAGCAAAGAGAATGAACTTGCAGCATGTCTCTTCTTTTTCAGTGCTTATGTGAGGTTGAATAAAGCACTGTTCTAACAGTATTTATTTCTGTTACAGTATGTCTGCCGAAGAGTTTCTGAGAAATACACATTAAGTATTTCCTTACTTAGGCATGTGAAATGTAAATGATAGTAAACCTTCTACTATATACTGAAAAATTATTGAGTATTTAACTGATAGGCTGCCACCAAAGTTAAAATCCTATATAGTACTCCAAACATGGTAAAACTGAGTCAGCAGCTTTTGAACTTGTGCTGGATGGAAAGAGGAACAATATGAACTGCTTTCCAGAATCAATTCCAGATTTCATACACACAGCAAAAACAAAGATCCATTCTAAAACAGAAAAGACAATGTAGACTTATTTTTTTGTGGGCTTTTCATTATTTACATCATCTGTCCAAGCTCTACATACAGTCACTGTTGGAGGAAATGTATTGCTATGTCTGCACCTCCACAACAAGGAAGAACTCTGAAATAAACATGTCCTTTATTTATTTACTAGTACTGTTAATCATGTTGTTTTTGTGAAGGACATTCACACATATGAGAAGAACTTCATCTATTTTACGTGTATTAGAATAAAACCACTAGACAGTCCTAAACTACAGGGAAGTTAACAGCCAGATTTCAAATCTAAATCCTATCCCAACTATTTACAGAATTTCCCCAATTATTCCTCTAAAGAAAACTGAGACTCTTGCTGCTCTAGTCCTTGCCCCCACCAGGAACTTAGCGAATTCTGTCTTCTGGGTATGAAATCACTCCACATTAATGTGCCAGTAAAACAGAAGGCTGCTCGGGTGTTAAATTCCCTCGTTACCCAGATAACTGCTTTCTCTGTTCATTTGGTAGTTGCTAGGAATCTGAAGGTTCAGCGGTAATTGCAGTGGTTAAGACTTCAGTGTTACTGGAAATGAACCAAAGTCTCTGAAGTGCAGCAGGAGGTGCAGCCTGTCCTAGTAGAGTCACTGCTTGTGCTGATAGCTCCCTCCCATCACTAATGATTGATTTATTTTAATGGCAAAGTGTTTGCCTTGAAATTTAAGTGATCCCAGAAAACACAATGGCCTCTTGCTTCAGTAGGACATGATCAGGAGATCTGGAGAAAAGAAATATCCTTTCTTCACAGCATAATGACTTTGAAGATTCACAATGAAAAGCTATTAAGAAAAGTTTATCAGACTAAACTGTTTTCCACTAATTTCTTCCTCAAACTGAATAGTGTTCACTTTTCAAAAAGTAAAATTCAGCTGGAGACAGACAAGGGGTACACAAAAATGTCATTTCCAATTATGATGTACTCATAGACAACAGAAAAAAAGATGGAATAATAAGAAATACAAGGCAGCCTCAACTTTAGATGGCATCACCAGGTCCTCTTAGAATTCATTAGCTTGCTCCAAGGTATCAAACTCACTGTAATTTAGACTGATACAGCCTTTCTCCTGTCAAAAAGAAGTACTTTTACTGAACTGAGCAGAGAACTAGAGAAGTCTGTGTTTAGTAATTGTAAAAGTGACTGAGTAGCTAAAAACTATGTACTCATTTTGCTGAGAATTACTATTATATTCCCAAAGAACCCAATACTTATTAACCATTGGAAACTATTTATATATTTCTGTAGAGAATAATTATGCCAATAGGCATGAACTGTGTACGTCTGTAATTCATACTACATTGAGTAGGTACAGGTCAAACGGTATCATTTCACTTCCCTGATTACGTGATTCACACGTGTTAAAACCACAAGTGAACCACAAACACCTCAAACAGACCATCTGCACTTTTCATTCTGGGACTGAGCTGATTCACCCAAACAGGAGCCCCCAAACACCACAATTCCCTCCCTACGCACTTAACCCAGACAGCTGCAGAACAATAAGCCTGATTTACTTCTCATCTCTACTTCTAGCAAGGTAATGTCTTTTTGGAAGTACAGCTATGTACCTCATCTTCGCAAGGGTCACAACTTTCAATTTCTGCTGATGCTGCTACAATAAAGGAAAGAAATGAACTGGAGGAGAAGCAGGCAGGGCATGTGCTTATCACGTTGGGAAATGGAGACTTCCAGGATAGTGAAGGCTGGAAGCTTCTGACTTCTGGCACCAGGAGGAAGGTCCCTCTTCACTTACTGATCTGCAGCTACAAAATAGGTTCCGTGCTCTGGCAGCAGAGTGGGGCTGGGAAGTCTGTCCAGCACAGCATCAGAGCTGGCTAAGCCCAAAGCACACAGGAACACCACGTGTAGCGGGAGACTATCTGCTGGGGGGAGACAGAGGCCTCCATTTGCTAACATGGCCCTGGACACTGTGGAAAATCTGCTGATGCCTCTTTACCCCTCAGACCCCGCTCTTTCACACAGGCACCCACTGCTAATTGAGACCTGGAACATATTGAGCATGAATACATGGCTCTAGGGATGAGGGTCAGGGCATGAAGGTCAAAGTGATTTTTCTCCTTGATGTCACCGAAGTGTCACTGGCAGGTTGAGGGAGGAGATCCTTAGCACCAGTGAGACCACACCTGCACTACTGTGGACAGTTCTGTGTTCTCCAGTTGCAGCGTCCATGGCTTTCTGCTACAAGACCAGCAAAGAGCCGCTAAGATGATGCGCCTGACAGAAAATAACTATTGCTTCTAGGTATTGCATGCTGGCCACCTCTGCACTTGCCACACATCATTTGGCTTCCTTACAAAGCAACTTAAGTTCCCACCGCTGCTCAAAGCTCTCCAGTCCTCACTTCTAAAATGAGCAGCAGCATCTGTACAGATTCCCCATGAGCTGGCTGCTTGCCATAACTGCTGACCACTGAGCAGGGAACATTTACAGTAAGAAGACATGCACATAGGGCAAAAATCTTAATGTACTCTCAGGATCTAAAGTCAGTTACTGAGTGTTTATAGCACCCTGATCTCATAGTCAATCAGAGAAGTATACAACATAGCGGTGCCCTGACGTCATACAATTTAAAAAGCAGATATGGAAAAGAAAATGTAAATATTCTTTCAGTTTGGCCATGACATTCATTGTTTTGAATTTATTACTGTTCTGCTGCCACATTTTATCATTCAGAATCAATTCAGTAACAGAAATAGCTCATACAACCAGCCAGAACTTTGCCCGTTTCCAGAACGGATGCCAGGACAGGTCTGGCAGCCTTATGATCTCACAAAAGACATCTCTCTAACTTCCAGAAGGAGGAGCAAAATCACGCACAGGTAATACCTGGCCACTCAGGTGAGTATGACCAAGATCCAATGACCCTTCTGTTCTGTCTGGAGGGAACTCTGGTAATTCTGTCCACTGCACAACAGTGCCTTTGCTACTACATTAAAATTCTGCTTAAGCTTACTTCTGTGACAACTCTTTATTTCAAATGACTGTTTATGAAATTTAATAGCAGCAGTTCATTCCTGGGTGATGGTGTCTTTGACATAGAACACTTAAAGTGAAATGTGAGTGGCATTTTAGTGTGGCTCCTGTACTAAACAGGATTGAATCCCTGGCTAATTGAAGTGCAGATGAGCTGTCATCAGGTCTCTATGAGCTAATTGAGCTTCTCAGGGACCAAAATTAAAGTTACAACCCATCTAAGGTGCAATCTTGCAGGCATTAACTTGTGTTACTACACTTGGAGCCTAGTAGATGCCAGAGGCAGCAATTCTCAAACTCAGCCTACAGGGCTCTAGAAAGTTGGGCATTTCTTTCCAGATTTACTTGAGGGATAAGCTCTTCCAAAAATCTGACCTTTGGGTTTTAACCAAAATTCAGTCTGTGATGTCAGCTCCCTATTTTGTAGTTAGAAATTGATGTCAATGATTTTTCCTTGTACTGAACAAGGAGTTGACATGCAAGGAGTCTCCTCACAATAAATAACGAGATGTACAGACAGAATTTTTTTAACCTTTCTATTTCTAACCTTACTTGATTTTGCCATATCACTGTTATTTTACCAGTTTACACAAATTCTGTAAATGTAAATACTGTAAATTCTTTATCCAGACCTAAAATCAAAGCCTGAAACTTTTCTTGGAACCAGTTTGGTTACCCAAATCAAATTAAAAAAAAAAAAAAATCAGTAACAGAGTATGAAGAACCAGCTGGAGCAGAATGTAGCTGTAAAATGGGCAGGTTGTTACCCAGTTTTTAAAAAGTGCCCAGCTCTTCCCTACTCTCCCTTCCACAGATTTTTTGGCTCATTCCTTTCTCAAAGTGTGAGTCTCTCACAAGTTATATCCATGAGAAAAATCACTGCTGCTGTTTTTCAGAGTCTGGTCAAATAAAGGAATTTCAGGGAAATCGCAGACATGAAAATAGTTAATCACTGAACAAACTTAGTATTTATGGTGGTTTCTGAAGAGCTACTTTAACAACAACAAAAAAAAACCACAACCAAAACTTTTTTTTTTTCACCTAAATCAAGCACATTTCCCCTTAATTTGGGTGCTTCCAAGATCTATCAAGTCAGTGAGAGCCACGCTGATGCTTGAATGCTGGCATTGCCTAGCGTTAGTCTTCGTCAGCTGTACTGAATGTCACCTATTTGCTGCTACTTTCAGCGCAAATCTAATACATCCATCCACAGCTAAATCCACTTGGCTAGATTCATTCATTTACTTTTAGTTCTGCCTTTAAGCATCTCTCTAGATGTCTGAAAAGAAAGAGATAAAGCAATTACTTGATTTCATCCTTAGGATTTTAGCTCTCAGCCTCGGCATGGTGCCTCTTTAGTGCTTGATTAGTGTCTAAATTCTCCACAGATTAAAGAGGGTTGTCTTCTTTCTCAGTGCATTATACACATGGAAGAGAAAAGAAAAATCAAAGGGGTCCAAACTTCAGTGAGCGTAAATCAGCTCAGTTTCTTTCTGCTCTGCAGAAGCTGTGCCAATTTACACGTGGTAAAGATCCATCTCAAAATATTTTTCAAGCAGATATATACATTAAAGTATGCTATAAAACCTTAGCTATGAGTTTAGAGGCTGAATTAATTCCATAATAAACAGCCTCTTTTAAAGACATAAATATGCTCTCATCAAGTCAGCTTCTAGAATAAACTCCACAGGATGTTTTGAATCTGTGCCCCAGAGATCGTTGACTGTAAACTGGAAGAAGAGAAATGGTTTGTTCAATACATGAAGTAGGGCTGAGCACAGAAAAATAATTAGAGAAAGCTACTGTTGCAGTTCTCCAGTTTATTTCTGTCTGAAAGTCCTTGAATAATGATCCAAAACACACAGCTAGCGATTACTGCTTCCCAGTGATTAATCAGCTGCAAAGTCGTCATCTTTTTTCTTCTTCATCATCTCCCCGAGAACAGAGAAGGAAACCATGCAGTGGCTTTTTGAAATGAAGCATTTTGTTCAGCTGCTCTCTATGAATCCCACACAGGGGCCATACATTTCAGACTTCAGCCCTTCTTTCTGGTCCCAAATCCTTAATCTGTGAATTATTTGTACAAATGGGGATTAAAAAGAATTTGCCCTCTTTCCCCCAGTCTCTTCAGAGTCTGCATTTTTAAGAGAGCTTTCAGAAGCATTCCTTTCCTGCTCTGTACGCAACAAAACTTAGGTGTGGGAGGGGACAGCGTAGATAAGAACTCTCCTGAACAAATCCCAGTTTCACAAGAGAGATCAGAGCTGATTCCTCCAGCTACTTTCAGATCTCTCTCCATCAGCGCACTGTGGCATAAGCATTTCTATGAAATACTGAGGTCCCCAAACTTCCAGGGCCCAACTGGGCTGGTTCAAGGGACCCTCTAAACTTACACTAACTATTCATCACAGATAACACTAATAAATTCAGATGTTCTTCCTTTTCTATGATTCAAATCGCCCACTTACCCTGCTATAGTTTAACCTAGTATCAAGGCATCAGACATATATGTAAGTATATTAATAGTGAGCAATAATCCAGTCTTAAGTTTGTAATAAATATTCCATCAATTCAAAGTTTATTTCTGCCTTTTTTTCCACTTTTTGCTGTGAATAGTTTCATCTCTTTCAGAAAGCCCACAAATGAAACAGATGGTTATACATGAAGATGATCTAAATGATAGAAATGCAGCAATTAAATACAAATACATAATAAAATCCAAAAATGCTAGGTTTACAATTAGTTTTACTTAATAAGGAGTATTGTAAATGAACTGACACTGAATTTTTCATTTGATCATCTCCTTTTAACACATCAGAGGGATCTTAGTGATGGTGCACTGAGATGCACAGCCCAAACTTTTACTATGGATGCTGAGCAGGCAGTTTGAACAGTATTCCTACTCAGAAATGCGCTTCGGGCCCTATTTACCAGGCCTTTGCTCTTACTAGAAAGATAATTCTCACTGACAGAAGTCCTGTAGCATTTTCTGAATGGCTGTTGAAATTAAGAGGCTATAAATCCAAACTCTAAAATCCTTATCTGCAATACAGTTTCAGATAGATAGTGTGCATACCTGTCAGAGCTCAACCCTGCTTTGATACCAGAGGTACAGGCATTCTATAGAAATACTAGAGTAAAATCAAAGGTTATCCTAAAACCACATCTCTAGCAAAAACAAAAGAAACACCAAAACACTGGCATTTAGCACACTGCTCACTAGCAAGTTAAACAGAACAAACACAAAGTTAATACCAAAAAGCAAGAAATCCAGACCTGAACCGTATGAGGAAAAATACAGTACGTAGATTTCAAGAATGAGAGCTGTAAGAGAAGTGATTCTATGATTGTGTAAGTCTCAGAAGCACTTCCAGCTCCACAGCCAACATTACTTGATGTTTGCCATTTCTGACAACAATGGCTGAATTTAACACATTCCAGCTGGGAATTAGTAGCAGAGGGATGTTCAAAAACTCAGCCTTTGATGCCCTGGTGAAACAGACCTTGGATTTCTTTCTACATTTGCAAACCACCTTTACAGAGCACTGTTAGGTACTGCAATCAGTCAGTCCTTTTGGTTATTTCCAGCTGGGACCAGAATCGTGGCCACAGGGTAGCTCCCCTCTTATGCCTGGAAATATAAAAACAATAAGGATATCATATATGGATAAAAAGATGGAAAAATAAGGTTTAAAACATGTATTTGTAAAATAATAACTAGAGTTCTAGTTCAGCAGCTCTGTCAGAGTATATTATTTCACTGGAGGAACTAAAAAAAGAAAATATGGCTGTTTTAAAGTAATATTAACTGCCTTAAAAATATCCAGTGGTGTTGTGCCTTTCAAATTACAATATACATTTCAGCTCACTACTCGTGTCTCTCAAAGTGCGATAAAAAACTGCAAAACCAAAGTCTTCTGGTCAGCTGTTGACAGGGTTTTGTTTTATTTAAAGACAGACATATAAAAGCCATAGTGAACCTCTGCTTCTCTCCCTTCCTAACATAACTTAACCAGAGAATTCAAAGGGGTCAGACCACACAAATACATGAATCACATTTGATCCTGGTTTATATAAGTCAATGGACTCATACCACAGATGGCCTTTAAATCTGCTCTGACCTGAAGGACTGATCAAATATACCGGTTAAAGAACACTGGGTATTTTTTTGCCACTGTCACCATAATATTTTAATCTTGAACGTGCTTAGTTTCAAAGCACCCTTATGAGACTATATTATCCCTTCTTGTATTAGGTGAACACAGACATGATTTGCCCAAGGTTACGCAGTTTGTGGTGGCAGAACAGGGGAATTATCTACATCTTCTAATTTTACATTTGCAAATGTAATACCAATAGAGATAGGTAAGATAAAAAGTTTTGCTTACTTGTGGTAGTGAACCCTTACTCATAAAAATTGCTCACTGGTATCATACAGACTATTTGAAGATTGTGATCATGAGTCTACAGACAGGCTCAACAGCACAGAATTTCTTATTATCTTAACGCATGAGTCCATAGGTCATTATTACAGTTTTTATTTAATACAATCTTAGGAATGATTGCTCCAAACCCTGTAATTGGAATCTCAGATTCTGATTTTTAAGTACTCATTTTACAATAAAGCAAACACAAACAGTGTTAATGAGGTAAAAATGTTATTCTACATCATGAAACTCAGCCAAAATGAGAACTAACCTAAGAAAGACCAGAAACTGAACATCATTTACATTCAAAGCCACAAATTCAGATCAGATTCTTTTATACCTTAAGGGTAGTTCAAGTTGGAAATTTGTAATGAAACTCAAAACCAGGGAAAGTCCTATGTGCTGTTGCCAACACAGTCAAGAGAACCAAAAGTCACAGAAACTATTGTGCATTTTAAACAGAAAGAATATTGTGGTTCTAGAACTGTATCAGCATCCATCTTTTCAGAAAGGGAAGCCCATGTGAAAGCTACTAAACAGAAGACAAAAGAGCCAGGGGATGGGGGGTACTGAAGAAATCTGATTAAATAAATCCAATTACAGAACAAAATTCATTTGGTGCCACCCCCCCCCCCCCCCCCAGTTTTAGGCATAAGGACAGGTCCATCAGCTTTCAGTAGGAACTACATGATTATCTCTGCTAGACTCCAGAGAAAATTCGAAAATTCCACTCCCATCTTCTCTACAGGTATATACTCAGGCTCAAAAATTAATTACAGCAAGGATTTTTCCTTCTTTAGTGTCTTTAGTGAAGAAAGTATATATTCTGGAACTGCTCTCACCCATTTTCTATTCCACTGAAGGGGGTGTGGGGGGGTGAAGTACTCCATTTAGTTTTCCCTTTTTCAAATCCACATCTTTCCTCCCTGCACTCAGCAATGGGAAACAGATTCAGACAGCCTTAAAACACTATCTCAGCAACAAAGCATGCAATGTGCTCCATCTCATCTCTCCACTCCAACTGAGTTTACAGCAGTGGGTGGTTTTCAAACCTAACATTTGATCAAAATGAAAAACCGGGCATTCCTTTCACCCTATGACAGGCAGGCTGATATAAATCACAGCCTTCCCAGCAAGGGTCCTTCCACAGACAATGAGTTGTGGCAGTGTCTCAAAGCTCAGCCCTAGCCATTGTAAGAGAAAGTTTCAGGTTTTTAAAGCAGCCCTGGGCTTTTTACAACAGCACTAAAACCAAAAGAGGGAGAAAAATTTATGGCATGGTTGTTTGAGGGGTGAAGAAGAAGGTGTTTCCCCTTCAGAAGTTGTATTTCCAGTGCATTGCTCTGGGGAGGTGTGTGCCAGTTTCTGCTTTTATTATTTGTATTTCAATAGCACTGGAATCTCCAAATCAGGGCAGCTGCACTGCATTTTACACACACGTACACATCTATACACGCATCCACACGCTTATAAGCAAAGTCAGAGTTCATGCATTGCTCCTTCATTGTTCTATCAGTAATGAGATCTGCTTCATTAGTCAACACCTTTGGAAAAAGCTCTCAGATCTGTCTGCTCAAGGAGAGGACTGCGTCGCAAACACCCTCTGGTTCTGATTTAGCAATAGGGACAATGTCGGGAAGCTTTAAGTATTAGCTATTAAATTCATTTATTTGTGTGTGTGTGTGTGTGCACAACACTACAATATCCGATCAAAGCAAAGCTGATACCATACACAGGACCATTGCTTTTCCTTGCTAACCCAGTAACCTATTAGAAATGCCCTCCAGTCTCAACAATTTTAAGCCTTGACTTCAAAAGATCAGCTTATCCTTCAGGGCTAAGCTGACTGACAGGTGGGGGTCAGGAAGAAATCCAGTCCCCTCCCTCCAGCCTGATGGTATAGAGTTGCACAATTGGCTAGGCACGTTAGGGGGTTTCTTCTGCATTCCTCTGAGACATCTGAAAAAGGCCACATCCAGAGCTCAGACACCACATTTTGATGGACCTCTCATCTGTTCCTCTATCCCAGCTTTGTGTTAACAATAGCTAAGTTTACAAGAAGGCTGTACCATGAAGAGGCAAGAAGTTGGTGCTATTGTAGAAGCTAGCTCTTACTTTATGCAGGGGACCTGCAGCAGCTTAATGCCTTTAGAGACTGGGCAGAGGTGGGCTTTGAGCAGCCCTGTGTGTATCAGCTGGTCCCACTTCAACAGATCCTTTCTCAAACCTCTAGGGAATCCAGTAAGTATCTGAAAGGATGTCTAGCCTAAAAAAAATCTACCATGCTGCAGAACAGTAAGAAATAACCACAATGAATCGAATTAATTCGGATTAAAAGAGGAACAAAGAAAAGGCAGACAGCTTAAGGAAACAAGAGGCAATAAGGGGAAAAAGAAAAAGACCAAACCACAAACTTACAGTGCACACAATAGGGAGAAAAGATGAGGCACACAATCTCAGTGCAGAGAGGTTTTAGAGCCATCCACGGAGGCGCACATGGAAAGGCATTCCAAAATTTTCCCCTTGGGGTATATGTATCTGTGATCAAAAGGTCAAGAACTGCTGCAACAGACACTATAGTACAACTGTTTATCACCCTCTCCCAAAGAAGGAGTCATGAGCTTTGTTCTCTACAGCTTTGTAATGCAGATGGTGTAAGTCACACCTGGTCAGTGCCAATTGTTGAACAGCACACAAACATCAAGAGGCTCTAATTGTAGTTCCTCCCCCCACTCTCTTCCTAAGAAGAAGAGAGGACAAGAATCTCATGGAGTTGGACACTTCTGCACACTGAGTTGTTCATCCACACGGAGTTTCTCAATGTTCCTTTCTATCAATGACACTTTCTTCCCACAAGTGTATCAGTTCACTTGAAGCACTTGGCTGCCTGAGCAGAAGCAAGGGTTACATTCCAGCAACACAAGAGCTGTTTCCATCAGCTGGGAACGCTCTACCTTACTAGGTTTGGCCATGTTACTAGTACTCAAGTAACACATTTTCATGTGAGTCATTTGCAGTGCAAAATAGAAGAGATGCAACAGCAGCTATCAACCAACCTTAAATTCATTTTTCCCCACAACAAACTGGATGCTTAATTTCTTTTCATAAATCTTGAGACTCAAGCCAAGCAAACAAGGTTAATAATTACCTAATGAACACAGACTGTTGTTTCTCTGAGAGACTGGAATCCACTACACAGAAAGCTACAACCATGTTTGCTGCCACAAAATAAATCAATCTAGAGGAAAACCAAGTAACAGATGATTTACTCAAAATTCAGATGGAGGGCAATTCCAAATTACAGGGAAACCAGCTTGTCCACCTTTAGAGATATGCCCACAAAGCTGGCTTTAAAAGTCTTTTCCTGTTTTCACTCATGAATTTGGATTTCTGTGGCCCACTGCTACCCAAAGAGGCCACAGCCTGTGTCCGATTCACCAGTACCAGAACTTTCCAGTCACTGAGCTTCAGCTGCACGTCAATTCTGTGAAGTCCCATTATCAACTAATGCAGGAATATAAGCACAAATCTCAGAGCAGTGAGCTCAGTGTCCTGCACTTACAGGCAGCTGTGCTGGAGTTATTCTAAAGGTCCACTGAACGTCATTCCCATGTCATCTCATGTCACCACACATGTCTAATAACTGATTTTTCATATATGAAAAATAAGCATAATGAGCCACAGGAGGCAAGCAGGAAAATAACATAGGCATATGACAAAAGCAGCTGATCAGTTTAAGTTCTGTGACTGTCAGTGTTTTAAAACTTACAGAACAAATAGGCCAGGCTCTCTGAAAACTCAAGGTAGTGAGGTAAGAGATGAAACAGTATTTATCTGTACTCAGATTTAACTATTTCAAAATAACATTTCCTTTTCATATCAGCATCATGTCAATACAACCTGGTGTGTGAACTGATGCTAAGATACAGGACCAGATCCTCAGCTGATTTACATCACTAACTTTAAATAACAATGCATGAATGAACAAAGTGCCTGTTTTATAGCATCCTCCCTTTCAGCTTTTCCCTTGTCTCAGTTCATTTCCCCGTGGCATGCTTTGTTCTTAAAGCAGTCTTAACCACTCATACATCAAAATATTTAATCAACATTTCTTAGTCAGAAAATAATCCTGCTTTAGACTGATTCAGTGGGAGACTCTGCAGTGGATTCAACATAAGAAAGGGTCAGAATGCATTTCCGAGGGTGCTTTAGAAAAATCAATGCTGACATGTTTTTAATGAAAATCAATAAGTGACATTATCTAATGAAACAAACATCCAGCGGCATTGCAGGCAGGCCATTTAGGCAATCACTTTCGGAAGCAACCAGTGAGGTTAGCGCTTGAGCGTACAAGTAACGTGTGCTTAAAGAAAGTACTATTTTTATTTTTTTTTAAATGAGGATTTCAAAATCTGTTCCCCGTGAACAATGACTCAAGGGCTTACAATTTCCCTTCTCCCTGCTCCCTCACTGCCCCCCAACTCCAAGTAAATCAGCCTTAGGAACCAGTGTCACGGTTCCTCTAACACTGTCTCCCCATTGGGAGCCACTGACCCGTGGAGCTGCCGCGAATGCTTTGACAAGCTGTGGTGCAGCCTCAGCAGGGGAGAGAGATCCATTAAAAGCTGAAGTTGTGAAACTCTTTAGAAGAGGCCTGTCCCTTCTCAGAGTAATTAATTCTTTGACTGCCACACTGAGATGCAATGAATGAACACATACTCTCAGGAGTAACAACTATGCTAATGGGGAGAAGCTGTGCAGACAAAGAATACAAGTGCTCACTTGAATCGGGTAAGACTCTAGATGGAAACCAACGGTGCTATACACATGCCTGAAAATCAACACAGATCAGAAGAAACCTACCTCATAGACCAATATTTACAATGGATGTTAAGTTTACAGTCACATACTCTTTATTTACATCCTGTTGGAGCCACCAATAACGCTTCTGTGTAACTGCTCATGATCTTTGCTTTGGTCTGCAACCTATACAGTACATTCCCAAGGCTCTGGGTGTAGGCACATGCAAGGTCTCTGCCAGCCTAAAGATGGTCTTCTCAGTGGGATTACACCACAGCCAACACTCCATCCAAACACAGTATGCAGACCTGCTGATTAAAGCAACTTGCTTGAAGAACATTGCTCTTGACACCATGGGACTCATGGCAGCATATTAAGTGCAACAGAACTGGTTCAGGAGCTTTTCATGCAGGGGAGGGGGGATTCCATTTACTTAGGCTCTGGGCATTTGATTAGGATTTGAAAAAGTAATTCACAACACCAGTCTCTGAACTCCGTCAGTAACTTCCTGGGTCTAACTGTACCCATGAAAAACTACGTGTGCTGTCTTAAACTGAAGCTAATACAAAATAAAGCCAAAAATCAACCAAGTTGGTAGCAAAAAATAGACCAATTTGAGGAACAACACATATGCAGAATTTACTGATCAAAACACAGAAACAAGTGTTCATTATTAAATGACCTACCAAGAAACTGGTGGCTTCAAGAACAAACCTCTTCTCCTAGAGATACAGAGCAAACCCTCACCCTGTGCTAGTTCTGCGTGACTCCTAGCATAGTTAAAAAGAAAAAAAAAAAAAAAAAACTGAAAAAGAAAACAAAACTGTAAAATATAAACAGCTCTACTCAGTTCCACTGTTTTAAATCCCACTGTTCCAAAACTAACACAGAAACAAACAAACAAAAAATTCCCTAAAGGGTATGAAGTATTCACGCTTTCCAGGAAAGTCGGCAAATTGAGTAAACCCAGGCACAAATGTAGGATGCATTGTGCGTTTCAGTGAAAACTAGCAATATTTGAGGACAGATTTGGAACAAAAGCCTACCCACGGAGTCAACAAGATGACTGCAAGATTCATTACAAAGTCAGACATGGTGTTTTGGCTTCTGGCTGGACAGAAGGCTGTAGCATTAACACATGGTTCATTACAACAGAATTAGAGCCTGGTTATTCAGTACTGCAAAAATTAGGGATGGTACACATCAAACGGATTTTCCCATGAAAATAGAGGGCCTCCAGTCCAGCCCTAGAAAATCACTAATTATGGTGCAGAACCTATTTACATTCACAGAATACAACTTCTGTTTGGCAGTTCTTTGTCTTGATTTTTTCCACTGCAAAGGATTTCAAAGTCATCTTCGTGAAAAGATGTCACTGAATATTTTCCTATTACAGCAGAAATTTCAACAGAATTAAGACATAAAAATATACTGTAACAAGACTGAATTTAATATTTTCTCTTAGCAAGTGCACAATGATGTTTTATTAGCAGGATAAATTACTTTGCACCTCATAAGCAATGACTGTTACATTGAATTACTGTTGCAATTCAAGACAGTTACATGTAATCAATCAAAGAAGATTTTAAGTCGTTGCTATTTAATGGCTAATTCCTCAAAACACAAAATATGTGAACTCATGCAATTAGTCTCCTACAGAATGAAGGTAATGAAGATGTCACAATGCAAGTAAATGAAAGTAAAGCAACCCAAAGATCCTGAGGGAAAGAGAAGCTTCCTCAGTATTAATAAAACACTTTCAAAATACTTCTAACAAGTATAGTATTCTATACTTCTACTGAAACTCACACAGTAAAGCATGGTATTTGGTATAATGAACACTGCAATCTCATCTAGCAAGAGAAGAAGAGTTTTTACTGAAAATACATTCAGGTCACCAAGAGTGACAAGCAAAACTGTATGAATGTCTCCATTTTCTTAATCACTATTTATAGCTGACTACAATATTTAAATACCAGCAACAAAAAAAGCCTTCTTCCACTAAAAAAATTGCATTAAAAATACCCAGCTTTCAAGCATCTTCCTTATTAAGTCTTTTATATAACATCAGATTCTCACTTGGTATAAGTCAAAGGACTCCTTCGATATTAAGAGAAATAACATTTTCTCCTCCAGCTAAACTTTCATGGCATTTTAATTATACACAAGGTTTTACAGAAGGTACGGATAAATGAGGCAGTGTCTCAATAGTTTACATCTCATGTTCTCAATTTCCTTCTGAAAAGAAAAAAAATTATGGTCTTGATACTGTTAGGAAGCCAGTGTTTGCGATTTGGTTTCCAGGGAGCTCATAAGCTCATTTCTGAGTGCCACTCTCCTGCTCCCACAGACTGTAACCTGAGCAGGCCTGGGGTCCTCACTGACAAAAGCAGGATCCAAAAAGTGATAAGGGACACAAATGCAGGTGTTTCCAAGCTCCACACATGAAAGGACCAGGAGTTTTCTTTGAGCTCAGGAGCCTTTAAAGAAGGTGAGAGGGGGTAATTGAAAAGGGATAGTTAACAGTATAGAGAACAATACGAAAGGAAGCAAGATGGGAAGAGCTGGGAAGAAGTGGACTCACAACCAATACACAAGTCTTAAGCCTTCCAAATGGAGCCATGCCACATGAAGGTGTAACCATGCTGGAATAAGGTGCTGCTAAGTGCTTATAACCAGAAATGACACATTCATGAAAAATACCAGTTATTATATTTGTTGTCACTGATTGTTTCTGCTTTATGGAGGCTACTTTATCTAGCAGCCACTTGGTCAGTTCTCTTCTTGACACTTGCTAAACTAATCTGATTAACTACATTAATCCCCAGAAGCAGCTAGCACATTTTCTAAATGGCTGGCTAGCTGGAAGGTTTCTCCTGCCTTATTGCTCTGGCTGACTCAGCTGGATGGATGGCTGACTCTCCCCAGAGGACAGCCAAATGAATGGCTTTATAGTCCTCGTTCCCCTGGCAATCTGTCATTGAGTTTAAAAGCAACCTCCCGACTCCTCATCCCTACTGGTTATAAACCAGTTCACCATTAAGCAAACAAACCTAAAGTAACATCCCTGTCACCTTCCAACATACAAACTTGTGCACGCCAAATGTCAGATATAGCAGTTCAAAGTATTTTTACATGTATGTTTGCATACATACATGTTTTAAATACATGTATTTAGTATAATGAAGAACGTTGCAATCTCATCTAGCAAAAGATGATGATTTTTTACTGAAAATACATTCAAGTCACCAAGAGTGACAAGCAAAACTATGAATGTCTCCATTTGTCTCCACAAGCACAAAGAATTTTTTGGCAGAAAGGGAAGGAGCAAAGGGAAAAGACAGGAACACAGTTTGAGTATGTATTTTTAGCATTAAAAATATTCAAAGTAAACAGCAAAATTAATGTCCTGGTTTCTCTGACAAAGTATCTTCATTATATAAAGGAATATGAAGCCTCATCCTCTTAAAAAGGAAGAGAATAACCATTTCTGTAGCAAACTCACTCACTCCAATGCAACGCTTAAAGTATGCTCACTCAATTTTCTGTTTAGGTTTCACTTTATTTTCATGTACCAGGTGGGGAAGAGCCAGACTATAATAAATCTCACTCCAAAGCATCACTTGGATCTAACCTCTCATCTACAGGCCCAAGTGCCATTCTGATGCTCTCTGGATCCAGAATTCCTGACCTCAGACCCTCCTCAGAGTTCACTACCTTTCAGTATCAACCCCACTCCAAAGCTCTACAGACTCATTATCAACTTCACAAGCTCTACCATTTGCCAGCTTGGTAATATATTCCAAGTGTTTGTTTTTTTTTTAAGCAGTAGTAAATATATAATTACACAAGAATGCTTAAAAAAACCCAAAATAACTCAGGCAGGGGGGCAAGAATTTTTAAAAGATTTTCCCTCTTCTCTCCTTCACCTGAATAACATGATTCCATTTCATAAAAGATCAAGAGGGACCTTATACGTCAGTCTGTACTAATGAAAGTATAATGAAAAAGCCAGTCAATTCCTCAGTTACTGTGACGGAACATAAATGAATTCCACAAAGGAACAACTGAAAGCAATCAGATTCACTTTCTGCACAGTTGAGAGAAATGCAATGCTTTGCTTAAGAAAAAGGGATTAAAAAAACCACTTAAATTTGCTTTCTTCAGAACCATCAATCCATTTCAATGAAAAGAGCCCACCTTTCAACTACAAATTGGCAGTAGTAGTGAATCGTCACAGCAAATGCTGTGCCCTTCAAAGCTACTATAAAAAAAAAGCCCTCTAGGCTTTTCAGAGGTAGAACTCACTCCGCATCTTCAATAATCAACATACTCCTTTATCCACTGCACATTAGTGCCCTTGTTTGCTTGCTGTGGCTGGACAGAGGTCAGAATGAAACACACTACAAACTAGACGCTCAGCTTATATCCTGTCTCAGGACTACAGTTATTAGGTCAATCTCCTTGCAAGTGACATTTTAGAGAATCCTCACAGACAACATCCTGCATGATGTATCTGGCCATATCACACCCTACATCAGTTCTACAGCTGAATGTATCTGAACAGACGACTCTCAGTGAAAGCATCTCTACACTAACTACTGAGTATGCCCAACAAAGAGCCCCTCTAAACAATTCCAGGAGTGCTCTTTTAAGGGCTTTCTGTACGTGGAAATTTGGCAAGAAGTGGATACTCAGAGTCTCTCTAAATCACACTTTCAGACCTAGCAGGATACGATGCCCTGGCTCCATGGCACGAACACATCTGTCAGGAGGAGCTGGCTGAAAGGTGAAGGGCAAATTGCTGCACTGTTCGGCCACTACTAATGGAATCTGCCTGAAGCAATTCATCCAACCTCCTCATCCTCCTAAGTCATCATGTGGAAGAGCCTGTAAGCAACATACACCTGTTGATCAGTTAAACTATCTTCACTGACAACGACTGGTATCCTGTCTGGAGCATACAGGATTTGCCAGCTGTATTATCCAGTACAGTCATACTGGCAATCCGCCTAGATACCCTGACTAACACCTTCATACAGTAAAGGCATTGAAATCCAAGGAATGTAGACTTCAAACTGCATCGAAGCATGTTCCTCGATGCATAAACTTCTGAAAGAGGAGTTGAAGGTCAGAGGAATAACTAGAATCCACTTAGCATAGACAAACCCCACAGCTTAGCTACCCACAACTGTGAAAAGCACTCACTAATGAAACACTCCATGGGAACAGAGTAGACCCAAGTCAGTCCTTCCCACACAGAATTCAGACTTTACTAACAAACGCGTTACACCTAGGACTGTAAAAAGTGAACCCCAGGCTGAGTGAGCTTCCCAGCCTGACTGAATAGCTCCCGGTTACACCACTGCCACCATGATCCTATTTGCCATCTGTAAGAATAGCAATCAGCAGTCATTTTTAAAGACACAGTGCTGAAACACTTTTACCAGGAAGCATGATACCTTTATACCACGTACACTGGTATTGAAAGACAGCCCAATCAAATGGAAATAGCTGCCAATAAGTACCAATGCTGTATTTTCAGATGCCTTCCAAACACACCAACCCTCTTCACACAGTTTGTCACCTAAGGCATGCACTTAGTATAGAATTAGAAGGAATTGGCAGATGATCAAGTACTCAGACACTGAGTATAAACCTGGTTTGAGAAGCATTGGTAGGGAGACAGAGATAAAATTTCCCCACACAACCGTTACTATGTGTCACATGCACGCAAAAAGGCTACTCATCTAGACTTAAGTTTCTGTAAACAGCTAGCAAATTATTTTAACCATTACTCAGATTTTGACCTTCAGCTGGTAGCAGATATCTCAGCAGCAAGGATCAGACTTGCCCGTTTGTTTCTCTGGTCTTTGTCTCCCCATGCAAAGCTGTCCCATGCTCAGCTACAGGAAGGATCCCTGCCCCTGACAAAGTGCTCTCTCAGCATATGAGGTTACCACCATTACTGCAGGTACCCCAGCAAAAAAAAAAAAAAAAAGAGAGAGTTTTAAATGGCAGCTCATACAAGGATATGAAAGAGGAGAAACCAGATTCTGCCAGGAGAGAAATGAAGCTAGAGGAAGAGAGATGATGATTTCCAATAGCGAGGGTTAGAGGTGAAGGGATCTGTTACTTCAGGGATATCCATAAGAACATTGGTGATGACCAAGGAATGATGTGCTACACACCTCTTGGATCCACTCCGCTCCCTCGCACACTGCTTTCCCCCATCCCCATCTACCTGGCAGTATTTCCTAGGCACTCACCAGCTGCTGGAGGAGAGAATACCAACTGTGTGCAACCTGAATGGGAGAGAGGTGAAAAAGGCAGGGAGCAAAAGAGAGCCACAGAATTACTTTTTCATTCAAATGTGAAAATCCAGATATATGCATGGGTATAAGTAATGGCAGAATAGAGCCTTAAATATTTAGTCTTCTCTGAAGCTTTCACACTAATTATTTAAGCCAACCCAACATCTTGAAAATCTATGGAATTATCCAAAGCCTTTCTGTTAAGCTGGTTCTAAGGATGCAATCAGTTCCTCTCTTGCCCCGAGATCACGCAAAGCAACTCAGGCAGCAGTTAATAAATCTAAAGCCCTGTGATAGATTTCATCTTCCACAGGAAAAAAAAAAAACAACCCAACAAAAAACACTGCAACCAAGAAATAAGGGAGGAACGGAGGAAAATCTATTCATTGATCAGAGGAAGAAGACTACTAAATTCAGCTGGCAAACAGTAGCTTGGCAAAGGACTCATGGAGAGCACTTCCGAGTGTACTGTCACAGCTTTGTCCTGTGTTACATCAACCAACTCGTAGAGAAGTGCAGCCTGTTTTTATATGCCCCCATCCAGCACTGCAATAATCAGAGCTTTGAGATCCAGTTTTTTGATCCATTCAAAACAGCACTATCCTGTGCAAATCCAGACCCACATTCTAAACTTTCTCAATGCCAGAAGTGTGTCAAATGACTAGTAGCTCATCTGTAATTAGCATACTGTAGTGGAGAAATCCCCATGCTCCATAACAGAAGAAGTCTCACAAAGGGAAGAATGGTTACTTTCTTTTCAGTGATCTCTCAAACAATTTACGGTAATGCCACATCTAAAAAAGAATTTAGAAGCATAAGACAAATCAGCCTTTCCTCTGTAGTGCAGAGGATTACACATAAATTCAAACAGATTTGTTGAAGAGTGGAAGGAGTTAAAAAAAATCTGTAAAGACCAAGAAAGAAGGCTAAAAAGCACTATGGCAGTTTATGTTAAAAACACTAATTTCAGTCCATTTGTGCATTCAGAGGCATAATGGTTTGAATTTCTTCACTGAAACTAGATGTCTTCATTGTTCATCAGAATGCATGTACTACAGCATAATCAGCTTGTCCTGGGCACAAGCTACAGCATGCTTTGTGGCTACAACGCATCTGAAGAAGTTAGAGAGTCTCAGAGAGGAAGCAGTTAAACGCATAACCTGACGATTGTTCAGAAACACAGCTTTCGGTGTTGAAATAGGGAGGGGGATGAAAAAGGACGACATCAGTTATGAATCCTGGGCAGTGTCAGAGTATGAACCTAACCAGGAAAAAACATACATAATAAAGAAGCTTTTTAGCTTCACAGGGAATTAATGCTATCTAGTTGCTCTGTCATTGCATATAATCAAATAGATGTTATAGCACTGAGACAGCATGTTATGGAGACAGCTGTAATAATTAGAGCTTTAACAAGCCCTAACACAAAACGCTACAACATGGCAGTGTCATGATCATCTTCACTCTCAAGCTGTCCAACTGAGAAGGGAGGTTGTGCTTATATTAGCTTATATTAGCACACCACTTATCTAGTTTCTAGAAGCAGAATTAAAACCTTCTGCCATGTGCTGACACCTGGCTGCTGTCCAAACTCATACTTCATTTAGTATTATCACTGAAAAATGGAAGGCTTAAGCAAAACTGGAGGGAGAGAGGAAAGACAGCTGCCCATTACCGTCAGCTCTTTCCTACAGCCTTCAGGAGACAGGTATCCTCCAGAAAGCATGTTGAGAAAAACTGTTTACAAAATTAACAAATTTAGGCTGTTGGTCCCCTTTTTTTGGCACCCCAAAAGATTATCACAACATCAATTCTGTGCAAGTAGCCTGGATATAAGTTTAATCTCAGTGAAGAAGCTGGGTCTGCAACACATTTTGTGCACAACCAACATCCCTACAATGTATTTTCTGACCTCAGAAAACAAAATGAGCATTTTCTGGAAATGTGAGCCCCACACATAGGCTTTGCATACAGTTTGTAACATGTTTCCCACCGACTCCTGCAACACTACTCCAATGCTATTCCTAGCACAGAAACAAGTTGTTCGGCTCTGCCCCAGTTCCATGCAGCGATCACTCCCAACAAGGCTGAGCACACCAGCTTCATGACAGGTAATGGTTTCTAGCTCCAATAGCTTTTTCCCTTAGGCACAGCACATCTGCTTCACTGATAAATCCTCTTTTCCCTATATTCCCAGCAACGCGGGAAATAAAGTGGTAGAAGAATTACTGTTTAACTAGTTTGTGAGCCTCCAGCAGCCATGGTTTCCATATTCCAGAAGTTCCCAGGACCTTGCCAGAGCTGCAGTTCTACAGGCTAAGCCTAGCTAGATGACAGAAACATGAATAAAGCGATTTATTCATCAATATGCACACATATCCAGGAAGGATAATATAACAAAAGTAACGAACAAAGAACATAGCAATCCATAAAAGAAAAATTGAATAAAAGATCAAGCAGGCAGGGGCAGGTATTTCAGCAAAGTTTCCTGCCCTGAGTTTATTAATTAAGACGGACAGCTTTTCAGAAACCTTACAGCAAAAGGGGTTCTCATTTATTCAATATGAGCACAAGTTAACTGCTAAAGATCTCTACCTGGGAGAAAGTATTTCTGATGTCAAGACAGACACACACACAAAAAGAAGGGGGAGGAAAAAAAAAAAAAAAATAAAATCACACACCTCCAAGATATGAAAAGAGTTTACAGGAAGGGAAAGAGGTTAAGAAAAATACCATCTTAGTCTGTCACAAACACATAACGGTCCAACACCAAGGGGCGGAAACCTCTTCCACTCTCAGCTCTACACTATCTGACCTGCAGGATAACTTATTCCATGAAGCTACCACTTTGCAGTGGCCATTGCCATATCCTTCGAGATTCAGAAAAGAATAACACCTGCAAAGTACATACACCCCGACAGCTCTTTCCATCAGGAATGGCATTCATGGAGAAAGGAAGGATAATAATAGGCAAGACTTACTGTTTATCTCTCTTCTGACAAAGTAAGCTTGATGTGCACTCCTTTTATCCAGTCTCACTCTTTCTCTCACTGGGTCTGCCTACTGCATGGGGGTAATTGAAGTATTTTACTACCTGACTGACAGCCCAGTGCTCCACAAGCTACAAGGCTATTAAAAGGCATGCATATTCCCGAAGGAATGCAAACAGAGCCATAGCAAAATATTCACCAATATTGGCATTCCTAAAAATCACGAAACACTCTGCAGAACTTCCTTTCCTCCCTTCATCGATTTTTATATTAAAAAAAAACCAAATCCACTCCTAAGTGAACAAAGATAAGACCATGAACATTCTCATTTTCCTCTAAGCATTCAATTTGCTAACACATTTTAGCTAAAATTCCTGCTTAGTCACGCCTGACACAATCTAGTCTTTTAGGCAAACATTCCCTCCATTCTATGTGCTATGGCTGCCAGCCAGTTTTCAGTTGATGTACCCAGTGTTTTTCTGCTTGTGTCCAAGCACAGCGAGATCTCTTAAACCTGCTCTCACACAGCGGTTTTATCCTTGCATATGCTCTCCATTTCTAAACAAAGCATATGCATATTTATGTATAGGCAGGTTTACATATGTGCACATTAATTTTAGAGATATCAAACAGAAAAAAGCCAGATCGTCAGACTAGACACAGGAAATACAACAACTGTATGTCCTGAAACAAATCTTTCTGCAAACAGCAAATGAACATGAGTCTTCACCCTGGAATGAAAGCTTTGTTGCAGGCTGATTTAAACGACAGACTTTGTCTCTATGGAAAAATACCAACAGAAAAATGTAATAATAATTTCCATTTAAAAAAACCAAATAACAAAAACACAAACAATCAGAACCAAAATAAAACAACTTCTAAGGCTTCTACAGAAGGTAAGTGAAAGAAAGACAGACCCAAATCTTCTGATTAGATGCCAGCCTCAGAAATTCTCTCACTGAAAATACCGTACAATACAGTAGCATTTTCTTCTCAGGTAACTTCCTTAAAATCCAGTGAGCTCCATCTAAGATCACAGACAAGATTTGTGTCAAACAAAAGGAGAAAACCTAATTTAGCTCACTACTCAGTCTTGATATTAAGGGCCAGAGTGGGCTAACATGCAGAAAGAAAGTGAAGAGGAAATACAAATATTTCCTGTTACCTGCAATAGTGCTCTTTGGAAGGCAGATGGCAAAGCAGCTTCCAAAAAAATTCTGCCACATCTGTATAGGCTAGTGGGAGTTGGAAAGCAAGGGCAGAAAATGCAAGGAGTCCAACTTGCAACCTGATCTCACTGATACTGAGGTGAAACTCTTCTGCTCTTGGCAGGTAGCAGGTACTTCCACTGGAGTAAAAAAGCTGGGAAAGAACTTCTCAGCCCTTACCTCTACTGCTCCTAGTATTATACAGCCATGCTGTGGCCTTCTCGATACTCAGGAAAAATCATTAGATCTTAGTTCTCTTCCTGTGCTACTCCTAGGTTTCTGATGCCTGAAGCTCCAAGAATATCAAGTTTCCTTAGGTTGAAAGAGCACCCTGAATGTCTCCAAACATTCAAATCTTTCTTCTCTAAGAGCATCGAGTCCTTTCTTCAACTGTGCCTGCTCAAGTTTTTTCCAAAATGTAGCAGAATAGCTCCTGCTCTGGAAACTGTTAATTGTTCCCCAAAATATGATTAATTTGAGTGATTGTTTTAAGATAGTTGGTCCACTGCCTCAGCTCTAATTACATTTCTCATGTCAATTAATTAAAACCATGCTAAATGAAATAGCAGGTTTTATTTAAAGTTTAGGGGGAAAAAAGTCATGGGATACAATTAGATGTTACCAGACGTGATCTCAGCAGGTTTTCAATTATTCTATGTATAATAGGTCCCTAATTCAATACAAAGCTGTAATTAAGAATGTAATTAACTTGTGGCATTCCACTGATGTCATACACCACAAGAACACATAATGAGCTACAGTTTTTAGTGCAGAATCTTTAATGGATTGGACTGTTTCATTGAGAATGAATGAGGTACATAAAAATAATTTATTGTGGGAACTTGGCCAACATAATGGCCACATTTTAAAAAAAGCAAAGTATAAAACAAGAGCCAATGAACTTTCTCCTGTCAGGAACTATCTGCCCAGAACCCAAAACTGCACCTGGTACCCATGGCATGGAATTGGTGGCCTTACCTTCACAACTGAGAGAGCTCACTGGCTGCCTCTACACAGTCCTTGAGAGCAGCTCTAGGGATTAGTAAGAAGCACAGCACGTTTGCAGATGTATCTACTTATAATCTGGATGTGGGCAGCCTGTCTGAAAAGGAATAGCAGCAAATTAAGCTGCCTGATGTTGTTTTCATGAGGTACTGAGCTGTTCTATGTACACAGCAGACGAGTCCCATGTGCTTTGCAGATCATCTTCCAGACTTGAATGAAGCAGAGCTTCTAGGTTCACTATCTAAATTTCTGGATTTCAGTCTGGTTTTTATAATATACCACAATGCAGCTGATGTCTGTGCTGTCACACCACTCGCTGAACTTATGAGACACCCTCCAGGTCACTTCTTGCTAAAGGAAGGCTTGTGCTTCTGAAACACATTTAAGGGGAAAAGTGAGAGAGCAGTATAAGTTTCCCAAGGAAACCAAAACAGGTTCCAGAAACAAGCCATCAGAACCACAAATAACTGGTCTATGTTCACACTGTGAAAACAAAAGAGCCTACAAAATACTTCTTTTTTCTTTCAAGTAAGCCCTTTTGCAAGAGGGCTATAAGGATAAAAAGCCTGATTAATCAGCTAAGGAACCTCCTGCACTACCGTTTGCTGGTGATCTGTAAATAAACAGATGAAAATATAATCATGTAAAGCACTGACAGGCACTGTAGGAAGTATCCAGGAACTCTGTGGCCATTGAACAGACTTCTCTGAATCTCTAAAAGACACCTCTCTTTTTCTTTCTCTCTAAACACTTAACATTTCCCTGTCTCTTGGGAAAAATACTGGTTAATGAAGTGTCTTATTACCCTATTTCTGCTACCACTCTGACATTCAAAGAACAAACTTCTATTTTGTAAGCTGACTGTAAGGAACTTCTTCATACAACAGACAAAGCCATTCTCAAAACATTAACCAGTACATTCAAAAATCTGTGAACAGATTCTCCCAACTCCACTCTTAATAGCTTAATTAGAAGGAACATTTACAAAGATCTAAAAGAAAGTCTGAGTGTTTTCTTTGTAGGAGTCTAGAAAAAAAAATAAGTGCAGATCTAAAAAAATGCATCAGATTAAAAACTGGGAGAGATTCTTGCAGTATTCTTATCAATCCCACAGGTCAGTACCGTTCTTGACCTTGAAAGTGTTCCACCTTTTCTGCAATCTGTTGAATCCTCATTCTTGCAGGAATAAGCTGCAAGGAACTTTTAAGGGATTCTACAGCATCTGAAATCTGGATGGGGGGTGAAAGATATATTTCTTCTGTATGCAGTGTGACACAACGGAATGCAATAGGGTGGGAAATGATAGACACCTGCACAGAATAACTCTATTATCTTTACGCATTTAACTTAGGTTCTCCTTCAGCACTTCCTATAATCCATCAAGGAAGGAACAAGGATGCTTCCAGAAAAAGTTGGGAGTCACATCTCAGATGGCCTCAATCACTACCCAGTGTTGTCTTTCAGGCATAGAACTTTGTCCTCTTCCTCTAAAATAAGGTAGCTCCTTACCACATACCTCAATTAGTAGCTACAACCAGCTGAAAAGTAACCGCTAACCAGCCTGCTCAAAGATAACTAAGAATTTTTACAGAAGAGCAGCATTAATTGAACTTAAGTTAGTAAGTCCCAGTCCCTGCACTGTATTAGCTGCAGGTCCAGCACCAGGATTACTGACCTTGACAAGATCGAGCCTCGAGCTGCAGCTTCAACATCTGTGTTGTCAGAGGGTCCAATTCTATTCAATTCTAGCTTCTCAGGCAACACACACAAGAAGCCATCATTATTTTTCTTGCAGGTCAGTAAAGTTACACAGGTAAGAGACAAAGTTTTATCATTTATTTTTGTAGTTTCTGCTGCTCTATCTCATCAGAAAGCTAAGAGCCATCTTACAAAAGCGTTCCTAAATCAGAGATCATATATTCTAACATACTTCCATTGAACTCTTTACTTCCATTTTCTTTTGTTCCTTCACAACTTCATTCTCCTGTGATGAAATATCAGCTAGTGAAACGGAAACACACATTGACCTGTCCTACATCAGGACATTAATCACTTGAATGTCACTAATATAAAAATGTTCTTGAGCTCATCTACCCACAGAGATTTTTTTTCTCTAAGTAGTTATCACACACAGACACGTTCAAAAGTTACCCGAGTAACCTCTTTTAGCTCCCTAAAATATCATTTCAATAAACCTGATCCAGACACTGTCTTTTTACACTTTGCTAATGCTATCAGTTTTTAATCAAAACGGAACTGATCAAATTAATGGCCTTAATTAACAGTAAAGGTTCTTTGAATCACAAGATGTCTCTTTCAGATCAAAGTGGCACAATAAGAGTCTGAGTTCAAATCTATTCCCATGTATCCAGGGTCTTTCTTTAGGATTCTTACTCTTTTTCCACAGCTCAAGATGTTGGCACTTCATGAATCAATCTCAAAGGATATTAAAAGCAGCAGGAATAGCCTACAATGAGCCAGAAGGTTCCTTCACAAAAAAGAATGTTAAGTTTGCCAAGGAAAGCACTAAAAAAAGTAATAAGGAAATCCAGACTTAAACTTAATTCATCCCCACATACATATGCATTAAGATGCAGCCTTTAATGACATATTATTTCTTCCAGAGAACTTCTGCCTAAGGCTGACAGAACGGACAGCTGCTCACCATTTCTTTATCATTATATATAACCCTATGTGGCAATTCAAGACACAAGATTTAAAGTGTTGCACTGAATTATTAAAATTCTGATAAACTTTATGCCGCTTATCATGGTCCTATACAGAACAGTTCAGAAATATTAATATATTTACCTACACAAACTGTCCTGGAACAGAATTTTCTATAATTTTTAAAGGGTGAACTGCAGCATAGCAAAATTAGTAACTGCACTCTCTGAAGCATCTGCTAAAACAGATGCCTGATTTAGAAAACCTGTGGCCTGATTTTCTGAAGAATATGTATTAGTATAAGTTCTGACCAAATCTCTTACATTAGGGACAGTTATTAAAAAAAAAAAAAAAATGAAAGCATAACAAAAATCTGCTTTTTTTTCAAGCATAGTGCTAAGTCTGTGGCAGGAAAAAGGCCAGAACACAATTCCCCAGAGCGTTACTAAACTCTTTTTTATCTTTCTACAATCTTTGCTCCTTCCATGAGATAAAGTTAACCTGCAAACTTATCCAGCATGTCTGGCTACAGCAAGTAAAGATAAAGGAGGGATTAAAAAAATGGAGTCCTGAATGCTAAGGGAAGTTTCTGAGAGCTAACTTAAGATGCTTAGAACCAAATATCCTCTGCCTACCTTCCCTCTGTAGCTTGCATCTGGCTCATGACGACAATCTTGTGGTCTTTCAAGGGCTATTAAAAATATGTTCTAGGATGCCGTCAACAACACAGTATGAAAAACAGCGACAGCTACAGAGGCTGTTTATACTCAAAAATGCCAAAGTTCCTCTCTGTATAGATTCAGAGGTTAAACTCATGCTGAGCCTGCTACATCTACACACCTTCCAGCTCTGCAACAAACAAAGCATAAGTCCACAGACAATAACCTCCTTCAGTATAAAAACTGGGATTTTTTCCCAGGAAGCTATCCATCCTGTGTACAAAATGAGACAGCAGTCCTGTAGATAACCACCTGTTCCTTAACCCTTGTCATGCCCTGAGATTGCTTCCTCCTCCTTTTCTGCATGAAACAGAATAGAGGAAGGAGGCACTCTGAGAGCGAGAGCCTCTGTGGCTCCACAGCTTTTGCCCTGGAAACTGGGCCCATGATGGTTTATGACAGTTAAAGAGGAACACACCCAAGAAAATCCGTATGCAGCTCTGGTATCTGAGATGCAGTGTGCTCCACAAAGACTAGATTCTCAGAATAATGCTGTTGCCACCCTCTCAATTCTGCATTAAGAACAGACTGAACCCAATTTTCAGACTTAAAAGTCTGGCAACTTTGAATAGATTTTTTGTGGAATTAGACCAAAAGCTATACAGCTTCAAAAATATTTTTATCCCCCTATTTATGTGCCTTTTTTTAACACAGGAACACGTTTGCAGGAGTTATCTACAGTACTGAATCTTACTTAGTGAAAGTGAATGCTAGCATTCATACATCATCATCATCACTTCAAAGAGGTTAAGGAAAACACCATCTATCTTTGCCTCTAACAGTGAAAATCACAGGATTTAACCCAACTAGTGCTGTTCATGGAAATGATTCTAGTTGGCTAGAACTCCGGATTTCTAGCTGGCTTTGTTCTCAGAAACAACTGAACCACTTCACAGAAACTTTTCCAAATTAGTCAGAAAATATGCAGCATGGAAAACTTCAGCTAAAACTGGTACAGATTGAGAAAGTCCCATTTTAAAAGGGTCTTAAAGTGAAAGGCATTGAACAGCTAATATATAGGTGATTTTCTGATATACAGATATCTGCCACTTTTTAGACAGAAAATTGTGATTAAGCTCATTTTTTAAACTACTGATTCAAACCAAAAAAACCCCCCTCAGTTTTACTGCACTTCCCAGACTTCTTTTTCAATATAATACCAATCCATTAGGAAATAGCACATATGCAATGAATTAGACCACAGACCTTTCATCTCAAACTGCTTTGAAATGTTGCTTAGTAAACCCAGAGCTCATTTTTCCAATGAAGAAAGATTTCTTCACTAAGTCTTCACATTGTGAGTATACCATGTGGTTTGCATTTTCTGTTTCTTCAAAATAGTTTCCCAAAAGCTCACACAGTTTGATTCCATTTTCAGGGAAGAGGAGCTAAAATCTGAAATGCGGCGAGACCAATCAAAAATTACAAAGTATGAGGGGGTCATACTCGCCCTGTGCTTATACAGAGTGCTATTTACTTTTGTGCCGTGTTAATAAAGAATTTAAATTTCAATATAAACCCAAGTATATTTCCTCAAAGATGATAAGAAATTAACAAAATCATAGGCTAGCAACCCACAACTTGTTTTCTATGAGGCTGAAAGATTGGATGACATGTATTAGAGGAACAGCTTTGGATAACCAAATCCACAAGAGAGAGCCCAGGTAATAGAAAAAGGGAGCTTTCCAGCTATGTCCTTCAACCTGTAATGCACAGAAATACTAACTGGCGTGTTTTGTTATTTTTCAAGTTCCAGGATTTTCTGTTGTGTATGTCCAACTTCAGTCACATACGCTCAGATTCATCCTACATAACTGAGGCATCTTAGGTAGACCTTACTTGTCCACAACTTCGATGATGGAAGAATAAAGTTTATTTTGGAGTTAAAACATCACATCAATCTGAATTATCCTCTGGAAGAATTTCTTACTCTTCTGTGATCATAGAAAGAGTAATTTATGATCTTAACCTATATACTTAAGTTAGGGTTTGAATCTATGCAAATGGGATGGATTTCTAAAAGGTGCTGACCTCTTAACAGAAGCTATAGGTCTATGTACTCTCTGAAAAAAAAAGTCTATATGAGTTGAATTAATCTTACCTATACTTAAAATGCCATAATATTAATCTCTCCAACTCTGATAGAGTCTAGCAGTGCCAAATTATATCCGGAATCCTGAACTTTCTCCCCTCTTGCAGCAAAGGAATATGTAAATGCTGTAAAAGAAAAATTAATACAAAACTATTTTTTGACTGGGAATAGTTCTACGAATATGATCTTCATCAAACCCGCTTCCCTTCATAAGAAGGGTAATTGCATGGTAAAATTAGGTGAACCGAAGACACTTTAGAAAGCAACCATGAATTGTTTTACAGATACATACAGAGCAAGATATGTGTGGGTTAAAATTCTGATGAATGGCAAGACTCCTAGTGAAGTAAGTAGAACCAGGATTTCACTTGCAATACAGTAGGGCATGACTGAGTGCCCAGGGAGCAGAATTTGCTTCATAACAGAAGATCTAGAACTTGATTAACAGCTTATACCAATGTCTTGGCAGTTATTCATTTAGTGTTATAACATAAAAGGTCAGCACACTCCTAAAGTTTAAGTGGGTTTGAACCACTGTTAGTTTGATTCAATATACAAAGTTTCAAAGATCCATTTCAGAGCCTAGATAAGGATCCAAAATTTTATAGGCACTCAGAACTGTAGATTTAACTCCAACTTTACACATCTGTGCTACTGACTGAGGATCCTTCTCCTCTTCCCAAACAAAACAAAAGCAAAAATGTAAGTACTATTCAAATAAACTATTTGCATTTTGTGACTTTCCTGAATAATATTGCCTAAAGGCATGATTTTTACCTCACACCAGTTCTGACATTACTGCACTACATGATTGTGTTTAAAAGTCATCTGATGATTCCTATTAAAGTGCCAGTTTCATCACTACAGCTAATTTAATTCTAAATGAATTTTCAAAACCAAGCCTAAAGTTCAATGGAAGCCTGAAGCTTTGAGGACTTGTGAAGCTTTGAGCCTGAAATACAGCGATATCCAAATTTACTTTGTGAAATAGCCAAGGCAACGCTATGAAACTATGGTTCCTTCCAGATGGCCACTGCACTACAGGTGTTTCCAGACCAGCATTTGTCTTTTGAGACCAGTCAGCACCCTTCTTTTATCTCTAGACTGCTTGTAACACTCCAAAGGATAAAAGAGAATATACTAATTCCATTATGTCACACACAGTTGAAAAATTCCCTTCTACTATTTTGCTGACATTCCAAAGCACACAACATTAGCTCATGGAATCAGTATGAAAATATGACTAATAAGTACCTCCAACTGAATTGCTGCATATCAGGATGCAATACTAATTTTCTTTTATCAGAGTGGTTTTTTCCTCTGCATAAAGAAAAAAAAATAGTAATAATTCACATTACTGTCTAAGCAGTTGCAGATATTACTATCAAAAGAACCTGCAATTTTACCCCAAAGAAAAAAATAATTTTCTACCCACATTCTGATAACAAAAGGGTAATCAAGTGCTATAGTCATTCCCATTTTACAGATGAGCAAATTAAATCTGAGAGGTTACCTAAGCATTCACATTTATACATACAGCTAGAGAGAGAATTAAAGAAAACAGAGGAACCTATGTACAATTTCTTGCTCTTCCCATTAAAAAAAAAAATCCCTTTTTTTTTTCAAGATGGAGCAACTAAAGGGCATGCTAAACAACTATATGGGAAGAGAGTTCCCTATTTCTTAATTCTTTTAGTGGATTTCCTTCTGAAATGGTCAATGGGATGATTATGAGTAAGATAAGCACAAAGGCATCTAAAACAGTATGAGCTCAAGAGCATCTCTCATAAAAGACTGCTTTTTTGAACACTTATCAAAGACAGAAAATACAACAATAAGTCACTGTGCCAAAAAAACCACAATGGTTTTGGTTTTTTTTAATAGTAAGCTTTGTCATCTAAGAGACAAAGATTCGAAGATATATAACAAAGATATACCAGGACAGACACAAGAGACCCAGTCAAGAACAATCACACTCTCATGTAATGTCACATCCGCTTCTCCAAGAGGCACAGGCTTTACACTTCCATGAGGCATGTGCAGCTCCCTTTGGCTATGAATGCCAAAGCGTGTCACACAGGAATTCATTGAACAAGCATTTTATAGCACAGATGCTGTCTCCAGAAAATGTGGAGCCTTTTCTAGTTGTGCTAGCCCTGCTCTGTAGGGCCCAACGCCAAATCCCAAATTACGGCTACAGACACACAGAGAAGCAGCACTTCCATCTGAACAGTTCAATACCGCGCACCTCGAGCTGTGGATCACATCAGCAAGTTTCAAGTACACACCTGAAGAGCAAAATAGGTAAGAAAGAAATCCTAAATTAAACTGATTATTAAAAATATGGAAATGTGAGGCAAAAGTGTAATACTAATTGTTCATCTACTAGTTTTTACAGAAATATTTTGCAAAACTGAAACCTTCAGGAGTTTTCAGGCTAATACTGTTCACAAGCAGGTATCCACCCTCACTAAGGGGTAGCCAAATTCAATCTCCCTCTTCCCTGATGTTCTGATCAGAGAAAATTAACAGGTACTGAGAAGTCAATACTATATTACCTTCTCCACAGTAGTTAGTTATTGTATTTGCTACTCTTTATTTCATGCCAGCAAAGCGAGAGGTCATTTGATTCTACAGCACAGAAACAAACATTCTGGCTCTTTCTACAGTAGTATGAAATTAAAAAGAAAAAACACCATATCCAGTCATGCAAAAAGGAATCAGGTTTAAAAGAATAAAACATGAGTAAGGTGTAATTACTTTCTCTACCAACACACACACACCACCACCAGAGCATACTGCAACAGCCCAGTAAATACAGACCACTGATCAGCAAGGTTTCACTGTCTCGACACAAGTCTAATGGCATCGTACAACAATTGACAGAGTAATTCAGCTGCAGACAACAAGAATTAAAATCATTAATTTACTTTTTTCCATAAACACATGGCCAAAATCTCTATACGCTCCCCAACATGCTTCTGCTCGTTTTGTCACTCCAGTTGTAGCTCCAGCTTCCCAAGATGTTCCCTTTCACAGCGCTGCTCTTTCCTCAGTGTTTCTCTCCCAGAGTTGTCTTTCTGGAAACCCTCACCTGCACTTTTTCCTCCACACCACCTTCTATAGTCACTCTTCCCCTAACTCGTCGTCTTCTTCCTTACCCAGAAAGCTTGACTCTCTCTTCCATCTGTCCCCAAACTGATTCTTGTCCTTGCCAATGTTCAGACCACACTTTCCTGCACCATTCTCCTTTTGCCCATTTCACTTCCCACCTTAAGCTTCAGCTTTGTCCTTTATTTTATTCAAATTCAGCAGTTTCCTCCTCCAGAAATCTCCCCTGCATCTAGGGAAGCAGATGGAGCATAGCGAGCACAAGGACAGACACTGTCTCTACACACAGCTCTTATGCTTTGCCCAGGTCAGACTTCTGCAGCGAAGACCTGTAACTGCAAGTAAAGTAGAGCACACCCTGACATGGCACATGCCCAGCGCACAGCACTTTTCATAGAATTCAGCTGTAAGGACACATCAAGTCTTTCCTCCTCATAAGAAAATTCATTCTTGCAAATGTTGCTAACTTCACATCCCATCAAATCAACTGTAGACTGTTTTATCAGCAATCTCGCAAGTCTCCTCCTGACAAGTTTAATCAGGGTATCAGTGCGGCTCAAAGAAGAGGTCAGCAACTATTTTTAAACAAAGGAAAATCAACTGTTTTGTCCCCTCTCCTCCCCTCCAAATAGCTCTGTTCTTGTAAACCACTGAACTCTTGACTGAAGCTTCGGAAGAGAGAAAAAAAATAATATTCAATCTGAGGCAGATGCTTGGCATGGAATATTTTAGCTGAAATAGTTTCTTACAAATTCCCCAACCATTAACTGAAATCAAACTCTTTTAATGGTAATTATAATAAGAAGCAGTGCTACGAGTCCTGCTTGTAGTAACAGCGCAAGAAAGCTGGGCATTTGGGCTTTTTTTATTGTTGGGGGTTTGTGGTAGTGGTGTGCATTTGGTTCAGTTTGAGTTCAGGAAAATAGTTTTATCTTAAGCATCAAAAACTACATTCTACCTGCATGAGGAAATCGCAATTCATGAATGTAATCTGCACTTTCACTTGTTCAAAATTATATAGGATCAGCAAAATGAGAGAAAACACCCAATACAGAAATCAAAGCTGTGTCATTTACCAAGTGCCTCTCATATTCTCTAATCTCTCAGTGTTTAATATCCTGCATTACATATATAAGTAACTCCCATAACAATCTCTTTTCTCACTATAGTGTCCCACGAACAAATTAAAACCATATCACTGCAAGTGCCTGGCTGCAGTACTGTACTTATTTAAGTTGTCCCTCCCCCACTGGGCCCACCCTCTTTTTTGCTTATACAAGCACTAAGTTGATCCCAAGGTGATACAAACTTACCCTTTATTAAAAAAAAAAAAAAAAAAGTATTTTATGTGCTTTATCTCCCTGAAGCAGCTTACACAGGAATTAGAGGCATGCCAGAGTTGGCACAAAAGGAGGGTTGCTCAGTTTGGGAGAGGGCTAAACCTGGCAGCATCAATTTACATTGGCTCAAGCTGGTAAGGAACAGCATCCTCAGGCAATAAAACTGGTTAGAAACTGAAATTTCACAAGGACAGAAACTAACATTTTGAAGTCTACTTTTATTCTCAATCTGAAGAAAAAAAGTTACATAAAGTTAAAATGCTTTTCAAAAGTCATTTGGAATGAAAAGTATTTTCACAGCAACTACAAAGATCCGGCTCATTTTTGTAGTATCAAAACAGTATTATAGAAAAATACTAGTGATGTGGTCTATAAAGTACCTATGCTATTATCAGTTTCTATTTTAATACATTTACTAGAAGTCAAAATCATCATTTTATGTGAAATAGTCCACAAAAAATATTAAGTAAATTTTAGATGCAAGTACAATTTTTAACATAACGGTTTTGTCAATCAGATCAGTTTCAAAAATATTTTCAAATTAAGAACAACTCAGTTGAAAAATTTTATCAAGCAGAAAAATACAGCAATTAATAAATAATACAACAGTAAAAGTATTGGTGGATATATTTCAATACCTACACTCTGTGACTGCACATTGCTGTTAACAAGCAGAATCTAGCAGATCAACCCCTCTGCTACATCACTATCACAGGATATCAGCTTACCTTTTATTTACTGAAGGTTTCCTCTTAATG
Organism: Coracias cyanogaster; assembly: GCA_033124195.1. Taxonomy (NCBI): domain Eukaryota; kingdom Metazoa; phylum Chordata; class Aves; order Coraciiformes; family Coraciidae; genus Coracias; species Coracias cyanogaster. The sequence goes on along the minus strand of JAVSBS010026054.1, from coordinate 17,457 downwards.
CACAGAGGAATTGACTTTCAGATGCGCTGGAGAGACCATTAAGTCTTTTTTTTTTCCCCCATCCAAAGGCGTAAATGTTTTTCAAAGTCTTTTTTTATAATTAAACAGGCTTCCCCTGCTTTACATTCTTATTTAACTTCAAAGTTTTCATCTAAATGTGAAATTCCTAACCACTGTTTTGGGGCTTAGCACTTGCCTTAGTATTGAAAAGGACAATTAACTTACAGTGTCCCCTTGTAGCAGGTTTGTGTTTCCTGATCTTAAAGGGGAAGATATGACTAAAAGCACCAAGTGTAGAAATTCTGGTAGTAACAGACATTAACGTATTTATGATAAAAATATTTAAAATTTCATGCTGTCCTCCTACAAAATTATAGAAGGTTTGTAACAACTGTAGAAGAAAATGGAAACTATTATTTGAGAAGAAACAATTAAAAAAGTGTTTGATCTTACACATGACACTTGTAACACGAGCAGATGGCAAAACCAGATCAAATTCTTACTGCAGTATAAAATAAAAAGTGTCCACTTAAGGAGACTCGTCTAGCTGTTTACATCTGTCAAGTTGCTATAACTGCGCAGTTGTAAGAGAAAGCTTTTGATAATGACAGTGGAACTATGATTAGTATGAGCTGTGTTATTCAAGCAAAAGAAGTGCCAGGAAAGGTTGTCTCCAAGCACAAAGTTACTGACCCAAGACGTCAGTGATGCAATAGGAAGACATTAGCACATTTCTTAAGAGTAGTGGCAAAGAACCTCTTAGTCAAAATGTACTTCCCTAAAGAAAAGTTTGCCTAATTGACCAGTGCTGTAAAGATCCTGTAATTTTAGTGATGGGCATGACACTTTGTTTATGGAATTCAAGCTCAACAGATTAATATGCCTTAGAATGGCAAAGAGAAGAGAAGAGTAGACTCACTGGGTCATTTCACTAGATACAGTTGAAAAGAAAAATGGTGACCTGAGGCTGTGTATTGACCCAAAAAAAATGTGAACAAATAGATAAAGAGAGAGTATTTCCATTTGCTAACTAAAACAGACACAGGCACTACTAGACTGAAATTATTTCCAAAGCTAGATGCATCCGCAGGCTTTTACCAGATACCTCTAAGTGAGGAGACTGCAGAAGCTATGAACTTTCAATGCACCATTTGTCCGTCCCTGTTTCAAAGGGGTCACATCTGTCACTAGAGCCTGAGCCAGTCCACAGAACACAAAACAGTACAACTGCTTGAAGAGCTGAACACTGTGAAACTGTTTTGCTAGGGCACTGAGTCTGTAAGGAAGACTGAATAAAATCTAAAGGACTCAGGCCTATAAGAGCAAGTCAGGACAAGAGTCTGAAGTAGACAAAAGCAAGTTTTCTGGCCAGAAAGTTATTGTTTATCACTATGAAGGACAGAGCACTCAAATTTCAGCCAAACACCTATGTCAGCACTTTAATAGCATCACAAAATATTACCTGTATTTGTCTCACTGTAGTATTTAGATACTAAACAAATACAAGTCCCACTGGACAAGGTGGCCAAATCAGGATCAAGTCTTTAACCAACAAAATCACACAGTGGATGAGGGACAGGGAGAGAAAGAAGGAAATGACCGATGAAAACAGCAAGACAGTGATATTCCTGATGTAGAAGCAAGGTCTGATTCCTGCTACACAGCTTTCACTAAATCTACTTTCTTCTTTAATATCTACCTAGTATACAGTAAATACCTCCTTCAAGCTAACGGACAAGTATTATTTCAAGTCACCCACAACATGGGTTTGCTTTCTCTTACATCTCAGTTTAGCTTTTTAACATCCTTATCAGATGATTTTCAGTTACCGCCTTTACACATTGAACTTCTCTCAACTTGTTGCCATTTTACTTTTGTTTCTTTTATCATAATATGCTTTTTGTCTCTCTCAAAATAGCTAGAACACATGTAGTGGTGCCTGCCAGATGTGAACTACTGCCAAAATCTCAATGTGGCAGCACAAACTTGCCTGCAGCAAATGAGTAAAGCACAGGGTTTACCAAAGCCTTGGAGAAAACTAGGATACAGCACAAGATACCTGACACCTCTTCCATGGCATGATCATACTATGAAAATTTCAGACTTTCATTTACTTATTCATGTCTTGACAAACTGCCTTAAATAGGCATGACCGTAACCACAGCTACATACAGCACAGCTCAGAGAAACTCACTGCAGAGGGGCATTACCTTGAAAACTCTACTCAGCAAAGTCTGTATACCTACAATTCCAGCAAACTTGCCATTACTTATACAGTTCCCAGCTACTCCTTACAAGCCGCCTTTCCAGTGGTGCTGATCTCCTCGTTTGCCAGTAGAGTTTAAAAAGCAAAATGCAAAACTAAATCCTAATTCTCAAATTCCCATCCTCTCATCTCAATGAATGTAGTTTGCCAATACTTAATGTTTAGCCATTTCAGAAAACATGATGGCGTGCTGTTTATCACTTCATTTCATATAAATATCCCCCAATTCAAGAGCTAGGTACATATTTATGCACTTGAAAAGTGATATCCGGTGTGACACTTTATATCACAGCCATAAGTTTAGAAGCATGCTTGAACAGACATTTAGAAAACAGCTGGTGGGTATTTTACTAGGTAAGTACAGTGTCTAGTAAACTTAAAGATCTACTACCAAATATGAAAGCAAAGTAAATTGGAATATTAATAGCGCTATCTCCATTTTGAGAGTGTTATATCCAAATGAGAGACTGGCCACTTATAAAACTCCATGCAGCTGTAATTCAACACAATGCAAGTCCCTGCTGTGTTCTTAGCTAGCACTAATGCAATGAAATCAAGAAAATTAAAATTTAGGAAGTTTTTCTTAATACTAGGGTATGCCATGCTACTGAACTTGCCAAGTAAGATATAAAATACCTCACTGCTTAAACAATTTAAAATCTGAATGAAACAATACTCAACATAAAGAGTCTCAATCAGTTTCCACATCAGCGTCACAAAAACGACTTATCACAAGATTGTGGTATGCAGAAAAGCAGAATCAAAGCAGGTGCTGTAGCAGCCTATGAATCCACAACTGTGTCTGCATTTGTGTTCAATCACTCCTTAAGGACCTAAAATTCTGGTAACTCCACGTACCTTTAACATCTGCTCATGTTCAATACTTTCCTGCATATACGTACTTCTTGTGCCAATGAATCAATCCTCTAGCTGTGCATCCTTAAACTCTTTTTTAGGACTTGCTAGATTCTGTATTTCCAGTTTCTATGATTCTTGTTCTAGTCCACAGCTAATAGAAAACTGAGGACTCCCAGTTATCTACGCATTATACAACAAAGTGTATCTGTACACTTGCATTCGCGTTCATGCTCCAATTCAAGAAACTATTTTTTAAAAAAAAAAATCTTCCTTCAAGCTCATGAATAGCTCCTATTGGCTATGAAGAGGTTTAAGCACATGCATTAGCACTTTGCTGAAAAGAGGTCATTTCCTGGAAGGAATATATATACACTTGGGATTTACCTATGTAAATATAATTTCACACACATACCCTCCACCAAGGGAACAGGCATCCAATAATCGGTGTGTAAAACATGTGCTCGTACCTAAATGCAAGAGCAATTTTGCACATCGACTTTTTATACATCCTGGTCTGACTAGAGGCGTGGCTTAAATTAAATGCCAAGCTTCTTTCTTGAGATTGAATGAATTAACATCATTGGCCAGATAATAACCACAGCATAATGGCACGCTGAAGCCTAAGGCAATATTTCAGGAGAATTTTCTTAGAAATTCAGGCTTGATAGGAGATGCTAATGAGTTCAGAGAAGTAAATATAGCTCTTTAAATAGCAAATGACAACTTGTCTATAATAGTAAGTTTCTCAGCACATTTACAAACGTTTTCGCTTGCGAGCTATAAAGTGACTTTCATTTAGTTGGACTTTAGCTCTCAAGAACAATCACTATCCTAACACGCCAACAAAAAGAGTGCAAATACACAAGGGGAGCACAAATGAAATGCTTGTTAAGGCCTCACAAGGAAACCATGCAAACACCTTATTTAATAAGTTTAATTAACCAGCTCTTTTCTACATCATACTGTGCTCAGCAATGCTGAGAGGCCAATTCCCTACCCAGAAGCTCTGCTTTTCTTCCCTGAAGGAAAGCAGTATTTTCTCTTTTCTTTTTCCCCTCAAAGTATACAGCCCTGAAACCCGCAGCAACTACTCCTAGCACTGGCTGTGGCACCACTACTGACTTTTTTTACAGCATGGCTGAGTCAACACTGACCCAAGCTCCAGCAGAGAGAAACACCTTAACGAGTTTGGGTTGTTTATAACCTCTCACTGTAGCACTTTCCCCTACCCTTACAAAGCAACAGAAGCTACAAGAACATTTTCAGATAGAAAATGCCCATATATCAGTGCCTAAATATATTGAGTGTAATGCAAATGAGAAATGGAGGAGATTCATTTGTGACTGTCAAAGCTGTATGGCAGAGGAGACGTGCTCCCCCAGAAAAATGCCAGACCCTCTTCACAAGTCTTCATCTCGTGCAGTCTCTGAAGGCGAGCGCCAGGCTAATACAATTCTCACCTCCAGGCTGCAGCAATCAAAACAGAAACCTGTATTTTAGATTCTTCACATCAGCACTTTCAGAGCATGTCGAGTCACTGGGATGTCCATTAATTTTAATGTACTGTATTAAAGTGACTGGCATTAAGAGGCCATGCAATTTTCTGCCAAGTACTTTGTTTTCCCTACAGATCAGGGTGGGAAAAGTCGCTTTATGAATTGCTACTGATTCCGCCCTTATTTCACTCTTGAGATACTTCTGTGAATCTCGCGGCTGCCTCTACAATCAACTACCCTGGGAGAGAGGTTGGCAAGACCAGACCAAACTAAACAGCAAGGGTCTTTTATTAGTAATCTTCTTATGTCAATCAACCAACATCACTAATACCAACAGGATAAAAAGGCAATTTTTTTTTTTTTTTTTTTCACTCCTAGGGATAGCAACAAGAAGCAGGAACTGCAGAGAGCTTAACAAGTTTCCATCCTCCCTTAAAGCGGGAGGAGGGTACTAGAAAATATCCACAACTATAACTGTCTGAACAAGAAAACAAGAAGTGTTGAAATACAGTAGTCGCGATATTCTGCACAAAAATGCCTGCTTGGATCGTGCACGACTTGCATTCCCAAATCCCTTTAGAGAAGATTTCCCTTTGTCAAAGGGACTCTGTGATCACAGAAGTTCAGCGATGAGAACAAACAGCACATCATTCCTGTGACCTCTCTGCTAAGACAGAGAGCTGTTCCTCAGCTGTCCCTGTAATCAAAATGACAAACATCTTGCCCAGTCCAGGTAATGGGGCTTCTCCCCAGTCTCTAGAGCCACCACTGCCCCACTCCGATATAACCGAAGGGACGCTCTTCCTAAACACTGTCACTGAAGCCTTCCTCGCTCCCCATATTCCGTTCCAGCCGGGACTGGGACACCCGCTCCCACCGAGCGGATCCCATTAACACAACGCGGTAATTAAGATGCATTTGTAAATACCCTCATCGCTGAGGCAGAAAGAAAGGAAACTTTCCCTGTTTCTCATTTTAATCAAATGCAAGCTTGCAAGGTTTCCTACCGCTCAGATAAACAAGAGAGAAAATGCAGGGAGTGAAATGTTAAAAGAGCAGAGAGAGACAGAGGCAGGATTTAAAGGAAAGGCAAGGGAAGGGGGGAAGGAGCGGTTTAGTTCACACGCCGCTACGGTGGAGAAGAAGCCGCTTGCTTCGGAAGGAGTTCAAGTGGCCGCCTGAGAAGCTGCAAACCAGCTCAGCGCAGCCTGGGCGCGATCAACTGGTGACTCCGCGGCTCGCCCGGGCACAGCAGCAGCCGGCTCCGGATCCCCCCCGCCTGCGCCCGGCCGCAAGTGCCTCCCCGCTTACCTCCGCAGAGCAGGGCTCCGAGGAGCAGGCTGACAGCCGGGCAGCGGGGCCCGCCGCCCCGGGCAGCCCCCGCCATGCCGAGGAGACGGGAACACGTCCCGGGCGCGGCTCCGGGGAGTTGGGGCGGCTCGGCCGACGCCGCTAGCTCTCCCCGCCCGCCGCCCGCTGCAGCCGCGCCATCGCCGAGCTTCGCCCGCACACCTCGCTCCGGAGCGCCGCTCAGCCCCGCGCCGGGCTCCCGCCCATGCCGGCTCCGCTCCTTCCCCTCAGCCCCGCGCCCTGCCCTAGCGCCGGCGGGCCGGGGGGGCAGCGCCCATGGCTGGCCAAGGCTGGCACCGCCGCGCTCCCCGGGCAAAACTTTTCAAGCGGGCGAGCACAAGGCGGAGAAGGTCGGGAAGGCGGCGGGGCTGCGTCGCGCCCTGCCCCGAGCGCCCTCCGCCGCGGCTCCGCTGCCCGAGCCTTTATCGCGGGGCCGCCGCCAGCCGCGCGCTTCTCCCTCAGAGGAGGGCGGGAGGGAAGCGCCGCGCTCGCGCTCGAGCCCGCGGCCGTTGGGCGCTCGCGGCGCTCGCCCCACCTACGGCCGCCCACGCGCGGGGCGGGAGGCGCTGAGGGGACCGAGACCCCCGGGCCGGCACCGAGCGGGGGCAGCGGCGCCGGGCGCCGGGTCCCTCCCGCGGGAGGAGGCTGCCGAGGTGAGACGCCGGGGCTGCGGAGCGGGGAAAGGACTTCAGCCAAGTGGCGTGGCGGCAGCCAGGGGAGCCCCGCCGCGGGGTGCGAGCGGGCCGGGGCGCGGAGCAGGAGAGGGGCGCGCAGGGGCAGCTGGCCCCCGGGAGGAGGGACGTTCCCGCCCAGATGAGGGACCACCCCGAGCTCGCCGTCGCGCTCTCGCAAGTCCCGCTGTCACCTATGTTAAAAATTGAAAACCCAAAGAAAAGAGCCTTACCAAAACATACGACTTTATTGTGCGCGAGTGCTTCCCTCCAGAGGGAAGCCCAGTGCGAGCCCTAAAGCGAAGGACGCAGCTTGACCCACCTGGATTTCACCCAGCTCTAACCCTGTTCATCGCCTCCTCATCCTCTTGGGTTTTTTTAATCTTTTGCGCACTTCTTCAACTGCATCTTCTAAACATGATTCACAGGCCATATTTTTATTCCTTTTCATTTAATTTGATACTTTCACCTGGGTATCCTGGGTAACTTAGCTGGCATATCTCCCTCCTTCTTGTGGCAAAACAATGTAAATATTTGCAGCCCAACAGTAAACATACTTGTAATAATATTTGTTACAGCTGTGACAAACAGCACGCGAGGTGCAGTTTAGTAAGAAGCATCGAGTATTTGAAGTATTTTAGTGTAAGAAATACTGAGTGCAGCAATCACCCAGGCAGAGCAACAGCCCCTACCCTGCTCCATGGCAAAGCAATGCCTTAAAATGGTGATGACTTTACAACCTGCTGCTTTTAGCCCGAGAAATTAGGCTCTGATCCTTCAGGCAACTACTCACAGCTAGTCCTCTACAGCTGGCTAAGCGGCCAAAGTCAGTGAGGTTCTCTCCATCTGTGGTCAGTTACTGAAACAGGTGTCAAAGTTTATCATTAGATATTACCCTAAATAAAATGAATATAATGTATTTTGGCTGATTCTAAAAAGCCAGTTGTTCGTGCAAGACAGTACTCCCAGTTTGATAAACCAGGTCAAGAAACTTAGCATAGAGATTTCTGAGGAGGAACTGCAGAGAACTTTGTTGGGAGTATGCTTTGTGCTGTCGTGGTTTACATGACTTTATTGTCAGTAGCAGCTAATTCAAATGTGGAAAAAGCAGAAAGAGGATATCGTAAGGATGCAATTTTAACAATTTTTTTTCCTCAAGATTGTAAAGATGCATTTTTTAGTGAAAAACTCATTCGAAAACGTGTAATAGCTTTAGTCTTTTCTGCTCGATTGTAAATTCTGCTAAACGCTACAAATACTTGTTAGATGAGTTTAAATAAAAGAATCCAGCAGTCAGCAGTAAAACAGAGCAGCTAACAAGCATTTATGTCCTGCACTTGAATTTGTAGATAATGTGTGTATACAATGCATCTGATTTATAAGAGAAAGCAGATACAGTGAAGACAAATGCTATTTCTTCCCAAGACAACTTTTACTAAGGGACCAAAACCTGATCCTATCATCATTCGTGAACTAACATTTGTCTTCTTTGAATTGTGAAGAAAATTCCAACATTACATAAATTGGATTGAACATGAGATTATTTGGAAATACTGACAAGTAAGATATGTCCTATTTATCAAATCCGAACTGGAGCGTAACATGCTCTGAGGAAAGTTTTGGAGGTTGCATGTAGAAGCCATTGGCAAAGACTTCAATGGGTAAGAAGCCAGATAACAAGGTGATAAATATGGGCAAGTCTGGACAGAATAGATTGTGCTACAGTACAGTCTTTCAGTACCAGAACTTTCAGTAGACGCTCTGCCTCAGATGATTTGTGTAGCGTTTTTGAAGGAAACCAAAGGAGTTAAATACACAAGTCATACTAAAATTCAAAGAACCTGCCTTAGTTTCTTTCTTAATGCATTTATAATGAAAATATGGGTTGCTGTGAACAATTTATAGCAACAGTGCAATGAGCACCAAGCACAAAACCAGAGAAGGGGCATCTGCAAGCAAGGGAGAGTACATGTGGAGTCCTGAAAAAGGTAACCATAACACTAAGATTAAAAAATATGGAAAATATCATTACCTACCTTTGATGCAGTCCAAATGACATCTCTAAACATGTAAGAAAAGGCATTCTCTATATGTCAAATTATATGTAATCCTGAATTTGTTCGGATTTTTGTGATGTTTTATTGCTCCAGAGTGGTTTTGTATTTTTAAAGTTCGATTATTATGCTGCTCCTCAGATTATCTGATTGAAGTCAAGCAAGTTAGTTTGCAGAACCTGTATAATATGAATGGATATGAATTAGTCCTAAGAGTTTAATTCTGTTCCAACTAAAGTTTATGGACATTTTATTCCCAAGTCCAGGTCTTACCTCATCAAAAGGTTATCTAAGTGAGCAATTGGTTAGCTACTTTTGTTTCTGGTGATTTTTACCACTAGCTTTGCCCTGGATTTCAGCGCATCCTAGAAATGATGTGCCAAGGTGTTTGTCTTGAATGTAGGGAATGAAGAGTGTGAACTTCATTTTGAATAGTATGTGTCTTAATTTTGCATAGTTTTTGTCACAAGTTTTTTATTTTCTACTCTAGTAGGTATTTAATCAGCAAATACTTTTTTTTCATCAGCAAATACAGGAGTTTGTTTCTCTGAAGGAATCTCAGTTTAGGTTTTGAAGTCTTCATGGGCTCTTGTGACTCATAATAGGCAAAACTGAAATTTTCAGTCTTAATGTAGCATATTGCCTGCAGCAAGTGTAAGGAAATAAGGAATACACTCAGAACCAAATAGAGAGACAGTGGGCCAGAGTTGACTTCTTAGGGTCAGTCAGCCTCCTAGAATTTTCAGAAGTACCACACAGTGTGAATTAGGCTGAAAATGCAGCGTACACTGAGGTCTCTCACAACCTCCTCTGTATATTTTGCCGGCCACAATATTGAAGTAGTGCGCCAATTCACTGGCCCAATGCTAAGAAAGCAGAAAAAAAGAAATTTCATCAAATGAAAGCTCATGTTGCCATGTGCACATAGCAATTGGTGGTGGAACTCTCTAACCTGTATGCGGGCATTGAAGTATTTCGTACAATTTGGATTTTGTCGATGCACTGATTGCATCCATGCAGAAGTTCTGTATAGCAAAGGTATCGCACCAGCATTTCTCAGGTGAAAACATGATCATATGCTTTGAGGAGTAACATATTGTGTAGGTGATTGAGTGTTACAATAGGTACTTGCAGCTATCCAAATTGCAATTTTTTTCTTAGAGAGTGAAAAAGCTATAAAGTTGTCTTATACTTAGCACGGAGATGTAGAAGTTCATCATAAAATAGAAAATAATTGAAATACAAGATTTAACACGTTTTTTCTTAACGTGAAAATGAGGTGTTTTTCAGATTAAAAGAAGACTAAATTTTGTGCTATGTCGACTTTCAATAACAAAAGAAAATAAAAAACCTGTCAACCAACCCTAAGACTGAACTGGGAGCAAAAGTGTGTCAGAAGGAATAATCTGATAGAACTTTAGAAAACAGATGTTGGGATTGCCGTGTTGCCAGTTCAGCACTCAGGACATGAGTGAGCATAACAGATGTTGAAGCCTGTAATCTCGTTTTATTCATTCTGTAATGAAAACTAGTCTTTGACCACTATTCTCTAATTTAGCCAAAACCATAGATTGTCCTTGATACGTGTGAATGGGTTTGGATGTGACTGTTCAGCACCGACTACGTCGACTACTGGAAGGCCCATTGAACTTGATCTCTGCTTTAGCTTGCCGTGTGTCGTTATCCTTGGCACTCTGGCATACAAATGACTCTGTCTTTCCGTGTGACCTTAAACAAGTCACCTGCTCTAAGCCAGAGTGTCCTTATGGGTATAATGGGATAATGACACAAAATAGTTTCATCAAGTGCATGGACACTTGGAGGGAGAAAGCTACATCTATATTTTACCATTCTTTAAAATTAATAGGACTAGGTGAATAAATAGCTTTCTCATTTAACATATGCCCCTCTTCTTCCTTACCTGTAATTATTCAGAATTACACTTTCCTTAACTCATTTTCTTTAAACACAAAATTTTAAATTCTTGGAATGTGATCATGGCCAGTTCACTGCAAGTGTCCATACTGAAATTGCATTCCATATTGTGCCAGGTATACAGGATTCCAGCAGAGAGTGGTGCACCCCACATTCTGCCAGAGATCCAAAATCATATCAAGGAATAGAGTGAAAAAGTGTTCAGCATTCAGTTTTATTCCACCCTTGTACCTGGGTGCATTATCATCTCTCTTCTGTCTTCTATGCTTTGTTTTGCAGTTAGGAGTATTGCCATTTCAAGTGGTTTTATTATACTTCAGTGTCAGCATTTATCCTTGAAATAGAGATATAACTTGTATCTCTTACAGTTACTCTTCTGTGCTGCATGCAGACAGCATGGTGTGGGTTTATATTCAGTACATCTCAGATGTATTTTTCTACCATAGTACCTGGCATTGTCATCTTTTTGGCTGACAAATGTTTTTAACAAGAAGTTAGGATCACAAGGAACTATTATTTGCAAAAGGAACCGGCTCACTTAGTCACTGTGATTCTTCCTCGTTATTATACTGATGACTGTAAGCAATATACACAATATATATCTATTGCATGGATCAAAAATTTGGGGTCCTGTAAGTGCATACCCTTCGGTTTTATATCTGAAGATACGGCTTGTTTGACCAGAAGACCAATCCTCAAAATACAACTGAGTATATATAAAAAAATAGATACTCAAATCACTGATACCGAAGGGGTTAAATACGTGGCTTTCACTCCTACCATTCAACACTGCTACCAAAACAAGGTCAGTTTTGGTAACAAGGGAGATAAAATGCCACATGGGTTATGTGGTTTTAGGTATTTATTGTCTAGTTCTACTCACAGAGAGTTTAATAAAATAAGGGAAGTATCCTTCCTCTGATACCTCCCTTTGCCAAATTTATGAATGAGAATCTTCATGGAAACAGGTCCAGGAAAGCAACTGCAAGGTAAAAGGAATCTCACTGAGAATGGAGCACTTGATAAAAAGCATATGGGGATCTAGGAATCTTTTCAACATTTTAATTTCTGGTTGCACAGGCTTCACCTGACACATCAGCTTTAGAAAAGGCATGCCATTAGCTAGATGCAAGTGTAATTTTCTGTACTTACGTTAAAAAAATCACTCTATGTGCATGCAAAAGCTTGCCCGACATTTTCAATAACTGAGATTTTTGGAGAACCTGATCTTTTTCCTCAATATGCTAAGAATCTGTACAATAATGGTAACTGCCCTGGGGCAGACCAAAGATTCACCTAGCTTCTTTCTGCCACTGGCCAAAATCAGATGCCTTGGGAAGAGGACAAGAGGGCAAATGTGCAGTGATAGTCCTTTCCCAGGCCCAAGATTTAAGCTCAGAGAATTCCCGAGTCAATAATTGTATCCTTGTCCTTGATGGATTTCTCACCCCTGAATTACTCTGGTTGCTTTTCAACCCGTCTATGTTCTTGAACATCCACAAATCTGGTATCTGTTCTAAAATCAAATGCCAGCTGGTTTATATTAAATAATGAGGTCATGTTGCTTAATTTTTTAAATTCCCAAACTGTGATAACTATATTATAATGGTCAGATTTTCAAGATGTCCATACTTGTAGTAAATATTCAAGTTACCAGTGACATTTGGGAGTATTAGCTTGCAGAGACATAAAATGCAAATATAACTTCATCAGAAGTTTTGAGCAGAATTTGAACAGAGCCATGATAACGTATTTGTTTTCATACGGCAAACACTTCCTGAAATCCCTGGCAGTTTTTTTTTTTTTCATCTGTAATATTTATTCTCTTTGGTTTTGGTTTCTTTTTATCCAACTATTGTAACCTGAGACTACCTATGCTTGGGAAGGACCATGATGGACTAATTATGATCTTGAGATTCTCTTGCAGTAGAAGTCTATAAACCAGTAATTCCCGTGTCTCTTTTCTTGTGTGTCTGTTGTAGCATTTACAGATCTAAATAACCTTTGGAATAATTCACCCACAAGTGTTTCTTGTCCCTCTTACTCCTTCTCTTGTATTTGTATGCATAAAGTAAAATTGAGGTATCATGACAAGCTTTAAATATGTATACCACGCATTGCTCTAGTATGTTTTCTGCAATGTGAATTAGTTGTCTTAATATGTGCCTATTAAGTTAAGAAAAAAAATAATTCTGTCAGATACAAGGTGTTCATCACTTTGCTGCTGCATATTTGGATTTGCTTGAGGTGGAGGCTGTGACATCTGACATCCAGGCACCTCTGTTGCAGGCTGCGTTCTGAGCATGGAGAGCTACTTCAAAGTGCTGTGCCCAGGAGAAATGGCTAATCCAGGTGAACCCCTTGACACTTTGCTTGAGTTCAACCATTACTTAAACCACGTGGTAACAATTATTAGACTCAAAAGTTGTATTTAACATACCAGAGCTGTTGTATCTGCTAATGGGCATATTAATACCACGCTCTCAGACAGTTTCAACTGAGGTGACTGCAGCTGACCAGGAGTTAAAAGCAGTATGTTTTCAGGTGGATTTAAGCGCTTGGCTCTTTTTGAGCGAGTTTTGTTGCAAGGTTGTGCATCTTGGAGGGTTTTGCAGCCCGGCACCGGCTTGGCCACGGGCGAGCGGTGGCTTTTCAGAGCCAGCGGTGGCTTTGCTGGCGAGCGGTGGCTTTGCAGGCCCAGCGGTGGCTTTGCTGGCGAGCGGTGGCTTTGCAGGGCCAGCGGTGGCTTTGCAGGGCCAGCGGTGGCTTTGCTGGCGAGCGGTGGCTTTTCAGAGCCAGCGGTGGCTTTGCAGGGCCAGCGGTGGCTTCGCTGGCGAGCGGTGGCTTTGCAGGGCCAGCGGTGGCTTTGCAGGGCCAGCGGTGGCTTTACTGGCGAGCGGTGGCTTTGCAGGGCCAGCGGTGGCTTTACTGGCGAGCGGTGGCTTTGCAGGGCCAGCAGTGCCCCCTCGCGCCCCGCGCCGGGGCCACCAGCGGCAGCAGCACCTCGCTGTGCTGGTTCCACCAGCGCTTCTGGTACTTCAGAGCAAGAGCAAAGTGCCAGGTCTCCTTCATGTGGCACACAGATAAACAGTTTCCGGATCGTTCTCTGATCACGAGGGATTTTTGGTCATAACAAGCATATTATCCTTGCTTAATGAATGGAACATGCCATTTCTTCCTTACTGTTGTCAGGCTTTGATGCAGTACAATTAGCAGAAGTTCTCATTTAATTACCTAGCGTAATCGGACTTGAAATGCTGAAATTCAATCTTTCATATAACTACTGCTTTTCAACAGTCCCCTAGGCTAATGAGGATAATGTTCCAACCTGGTGTATATTATTTATAAAGAAAATGTTGCAAAACAAATACAGTCTTGCAGGGGTATAATACTTCAAGTTACTTTAGGAACTGTTTGATTACTGTGGCCACTAACTGTTGTAAATTGGTGCACATGCAATTAAATAGTCCTAGTTAAAAATTAATAATTTAGCAAGGAGTAGGAACTTTTAGATGTTATTTTTGCCATTTTACCCCCCCCCCCCCCCCATCAAATGAATAAAACTGATAACAAATATTTATAAGGATATTTTAGATACAGCTGTCTTTTTAATAAGAAGAACACTGACTCTTGCCTGCATTACGACATTTAAAAAACCATAGAACTAGGGAAGTATTAAAAAACAGTTTATGGATTAAGATAATAATCTAAACAGATTTTGAGAAGTGTATGCACATGCTGCAGAAACTGTTGCAGCCTCTAGGCACTTGTGAAAATCCCACAGACTTTCTTCTATATTTTTTCTTGCCTATTTACTTTCAAAAACTTCCTCCATGTGCCTAAATCATACTGGAACTGAGCCATACCTTATGATTGTCCCCAGAAAGTGAAAAACTTCCAAAATTCACTTCACTATACCGTATTCACTGATCAGCCTTTTTATTATGTATTAATTAATTAGTAGACATTAAACAGGCTATGAAGCTATTCTATCAGGGCATTCCAGTTCTCTGCAGAAATACTGAAATCACCTCAGATATGAGTCTTAAGTCTCAGGGGCTTGTGTTAAATGGCCTCCAGAGGTTTCTTTAAATCTAAACTGCTCTATGATTCTATCTCATTATTTATGTGAACCTGAAAATCACCAAGTTACTTTATAAGAAGAAGAAAAGGAGAAAGAAAAGAGTGATAACTATCCATGCTGAGCTCTCAGTAAATATGTCCCCAGACTCATTTACATGAATGTCAGGGCAGAAACAGAAGGAACCTGGCTGTATTTTGATTTGCAAGTGTCACCTATCTCATAGAAATCAGTGGCATTGAGGGTAGGAGCTTAAAGTGAGGGAAGAACTTAACCCAAGAAGCTTTAGAGAAGCATGTCGTTGGATCAATGGGCTACAACCAGCCCTGAACATTTCTTGTGGAAACAACCATCACTGTCACTGTAATGAAACTTTTAATTAAAAGCAAAAGGCAATATGACTCTACAGATGAGCAACAGACTATTTATTATGTTACCATTAAATATTTGTGGTCTGAAGACCACAGTTCAGCAGCCTCTGACATCCACAGAGTTAGGACATACACTTCATAACATCCTCAGATCAATAGGAATTCATGAGGGAGCGTGTAAGTCTGTCTTCACTTCCCTCCTTAGTAGCAGATACATCAGACTTTGTGGTTACAAAAGGCAGCTCAATTTCCTGAAGTGATGTGTTTTATTTAGATGGAGCAGATCAAGGCAGAAAGCTCTCCACTTAACTCTTCTGTCAGTGCTCGCTGCTTTTTTGAACATCTTTGCCAACAGGAGTTAGTAGAGAAGAAACTTAAAGATGCCCCAGGAGAAATAGATTGAACTTCTAGCTCCATGGCTAATCTTTGATGTTCTAGGCTGCATCTATTCAGCAAATTGTAAGACTTCTAATTGACAGCTTAATAGGGCCCATGTGCAAAGCAGAGATACTTGTTTAACCCTTGAATGGCAAAGATAAATCACACTATTGGAACAGGAGGAGTTTTGTCTGTAGTACCGAGATGGAAATTTGGCATTTTAGGCTGAGAATTGTCTTTCCATTGAACTACGGCTCACACATTTAATGCCAGAAAGATATTGTATATTGATTCATTTTTGTCTACTAACCAACACATGCATTGTGAAAAGAAGATTCGAGAGATAGATACTGCACATGACAGTCCACTGACCCGTTGCCAAGAAGGTTCTGGAAGCACAGACTGTGCATGGCATCTAATTAACATAAGGGTCTGGATTCATGCCCGGAGGCTGCCTATAGAAGGGCACGAATTGAAGCCTCAGGTGGTGCCCCCAGGAACTGGACATCTAGTCTGGCTGGACCAATGCTGGACCCAGCACTGGTGATATATTTCTTTTCTTTCTCTCTCTTTTTTACTTTCTCCAAATATAAATTGTTATCAAGGTTTGAATATATTGTAAAGTTTGTTGATGTGGTGTTTTGCCAATACTGTTAGAATCATGGAATCCTAGAATGTATTGGGTTGGAAAGGACCTCTAAAGGCCATCTAGTCCAACCCTCCTACAATAAGCAGGGACATCTCTAACTAGGTCAGGTTGCTCAGAGCCCTGTCAAGCCTGACCTTGAATGTCCCCATGGATGGGGGCCTCCACTGCCTCTCTGGGCAACCTGTTCCAGTGCTCAACCACCCTCATATTAAATAACTTCTTCCTAATATCTAACCTAAATCTACCCTTTTCTAGCTTAAAATCATTCCCCCTTGTGTCGTTACAGACTCTTGAGAACAGATCTCCCCCTGGCTTCTAATAGACCCTTTTCAGGTATTAGAAAGTCCCTATAAGGTTCCCCCAGAACCTTCTCTTCTCCAGGCTGAACAGCTCCAACTTTGTCAGCCTGTCTTTGTAGGAGAGGTGCTCCAGCTCTCTAATCTTTTTTGTGGCTCTCCTTTGGGCATGCTCCAACAGGTCCTCACAAGGTTAACCTGGGCCAACTCTCCAGTCTGTTCAGGTCCCTCTGAATGGCATCTCATCCCTCTGGCATATCAACTGCACCACCCAGCCTGGTGTATCAACAAACTTTCTGAGGGTGCACTCGATGCCACTGTCAATATCATTTATGAAGATATTAAACAACACTGGTCCCTGTATGGACCCCTGAGGAACACCACTTGTCACCTTTCTCCATCTGGAATTTCCTCTGCTTTTTAGTGTTTGTGATTCTAGGGATCCCAAAACAATGGACTAAGGCAATCCCAATCTAATAAGGAGCCAGTTCTACCCTTGCTGTTCTCTTTTAAAGGATATGTATTATGAGCTGTTGATTTTCCCCCCCTCTCATATTAAAATACAACTTTGAGCCACACCAGTTATGCAAGTGATAGAGCTGTTTAAACACAATGGATTTTGCAGTTACATAAAGGACAGGGTGCAAATTGTTAAATTTTGGGACTACATTTTCAATGTTTCTTGAAAGAGTTATTATGAATACTACTGAACAGACAACAATTATGTGTGCTGTAGTCTTGCACCTGTTTCAGATACAATTATCTTCATATTTTACATAATATGTTTAAAAGATAACATTATAGTTGAAAGACAACATTTTATTCAATCTGGTTTTGGTGTTGATATTATTAGACTAAAAGAAATAATATCAGCTCTAAAAAGAGTAATGTGTATTGGAAAATTTAATTAGCATTTTAGGAAATGTCAATTTCATTTCACATCTTTCTTAGTAGGATGCTTTTTTTATTGTTTAGCTTTCCAGATTAATCACAGAATCATAGAAAGTTAGGGGTTGGAAGGGACCTCTGGAGATCATTGAGTCCAATCCCCC
>JAVSBS010026053.1:0-31682 GCA_033124195.1 Coracias cyanogaster | reverse complement strand
TATGGCAGGACTGTCTGAAAGAAGACTTCTGAGGGGATGTTGCTGAGTTCAGCATTGGCCTGTGTGATCAGGCAACTAATAGCAGCATAAAATGATGATGGCTGAATCAGAACAACATCTAGGGGTTTGGGAGACATTTGATGAAGGTTGGGCTAGATGATCCTAGAGGTCTTTTCCAACCTAAATGATTCGGTGAAAAAATCCAAGAGGTAATAAAAAGAAAAATAAGAGTAGGGTAATGTGAATATATTAGAGAATGCTAGTCATAACTCCATTGTAGTAATTAGAATATTGAATTTTTCACTTGAGTGTGATCAGTCTCTGTTAGGTTTTCAGGAAACAATAAGTAACTAACATTTCCTGAGTATTTTCAAATCTACTGATTGATTAAAAAGTTCTTTAAATAGCAGTATGCCAATTCAGTAATATGCTTTTTTTGGTCACAGTTCTTTTCTTGTGACTGAGCACATAGGTTCACCCTAGCAGGAGGAAGATGCCTCCCCATTATTTCATCCAATTTATCCTTTCCCCTTTTTTTTTTTTCAGTCTGTCCCTGCACCCCAGCCCCACCCAAAAAAAACCCAAACCAAAAACCAACCAGAAACCAAAACCCACCCGCTTCTGTCTTTAACAAAATTGAACAGAATAACGTTATTTTGAGAGAGTGAGGATGTAGGTATAGATAATATAGATGAAGACAGTAACCGAGGCAAGAACAGGGTTTTTTTTGTGTGTTAACTGGCTGGTGCTGGTGTGCTGAACAGGGTTTGCCACTTCCCTCTTCCTTTTTCTGTGTGCACTGGTGAAACAGACTGAGCTGCTGTGGGGTATGCTGTGGTTACTTTGATGCATGAGAGCACAGCAATTTCCTATTCTCCCTAGGGAGCTATCCCAAGAGAAGCTGGGCCACAGGAAGTGTGAGCTGATTTTTTTGGGTTGTGTTGGGGTAAGGAGGGTTAAGGTCTGGGATCAACAAAAAGACAACAGCAGCAGTGCAGCAATTTGGGGAGGCGTGCATGGAAGCATCTGGGGCTGGGGAGCACCTTCTGGAGAGTCTCCTTCAGGGCACGCAAGAGAGAACAGGCAGAGCCCGCTGTACTGAAAGTACTTTAGCAAGTATTTTTGTGTATGTGGGATAATTTAAGCAAGTTATTATGTATGTGGGCTGGAAGCTAGAACTGTGGATCTTTGGGGCAAGCCAGAAAATAATGGCTTTATATATGTGTGAAGTGCAGAGGGAACAAAAATTATTACAGGAAAGCAGGAAGCCTACTGAAATGCTTCCATTTTGTATTTAAAAAGAATATCCCTCCCTTGATCCACACAGTGTGGCTGTCACCTGATTTATTTTTCTTGAGCTGTCATTATTTTATTCAATACGGGAAGCGTAGAAAGAGCTCTTCTGTTTACTGGCACAGACCAGAGCTTCTCACTTTCTTTCTTTCTCCCTTCCTTTCTACCCTCCTTTTCTTTTTCTTTCTTTCCCTCTGTGAATCCTCATGCTCTCTTTTTGGTGGATGAGTGTGTAGACACAATCCACCAGGACAATCCAACAATCTCCTTCAACAGGAGATTGTTACTGAGTGCTGTCTCTTCCAGGCCAAGTCTGTGTTTTTGCCCTGAGCATTCACAGGCTGTGAGAATTCAAGCATACTTGGAGTTCTCAAAGTTTTGGAACTTACGATAAGGAGACTTCATTTTCTCTGGCACTGTAGATGATATTTGGCAGTGGATCATTTCAAAATCACAGCATATTTAGTAAATATCATTATTAGTATGCTATCATTTATTGCAGCTTTCTGCTTTGCTCCTGTGCAAAAACCTGTGTATTTACTGTTGGCACAAGATCTGTCCTTGGGGCCAGCTGGAAACTATTTGCTTTGTAAATTACAGTTTCCTAAAGAAGTCAGTGGTGCCGCAGTACCCTAATGTTGAGTTATTGACAGAAAGTTATTGCTGTGCTTTAAAGCTGGCTACTGTGGTCTTGACCTAACATGAAATAAATGTTTCAACAGACCTTCTCAGAGTGGAAAATTCAAAAGGTTACCAGCAAAAGAGTGTAAAATTAAAAGCCTTGCTTTTGTTCTTCTAAAATGAAACTAAACCTTATTAATGAATAATAATACGGTCAATATTTTCTTTCTCATTTTAACAAGTCTTATAGTTCCATTTATTCAAATACTTTTTGTAAGCTGTGTCAAAATTCCTTAGAGTTTTAAATTAGATTGAGTTTTGAAGTTAAGGAAATAATCCACATGTCCAAATTAAATAGACTTTTGGTTAGAGAAGCGTGTGATGGATCCAGCTATAATTATCATGGGATGCAAGTCTTTGAAGGGATGAGGTATACAGAAGGAATTTGCCTACACATTTCTGTACTTTAAAAAATCTTTGTAAGTCCCCAACTGCATTCTGAACGACCAAAATTATTATGGCTATAGGAAGCTTCCAAGATTCCAGAATAAAAACATAAAGTCACAAAACCTTGACTTTTAAAATTTTTTTAAGTAGTTAATATGAAGTGAATACCAGCAACTTATAGGACAGCAACATATTCTGAGGAGCAGGCAAATTTCTTGACTGTATCATCTATGTGATTAATTGCTAGTGGTAAAAGACACATTATCAGTGATTTTCCTGCCTGATTTGTCCTTTTCTAGCTAAAGAAATTATAGCTGTTGGATAGTTTCTATAGGTTGAAACAGAAAATCCTTTTAAATCTTGGTAGAATACTCTTGATATTTGCTTGTTTCTTTTAATTGAACTTAATCTTTGGAACAAAAATGGATTCTAGCTGGTATGTTTTTAAATTCTGTTCATTTCAGTAGAACTACACAAAATATAAATTGGGATAAAAGCTTCTCTCAAGCAAGGAATATTTCCTTTAGTGAAACATTTTTTATTAGAGCATCTTTCTTTGATTCTAACAGTTTTTTAGTGAATCATTTATTGTAAAGCATATTTTAGTCTAGCCAAGATAACCTACACTTTGATAATTCATGCACTCTGCACTTGCATGGGTAGTCACTCTTTCTTCACTTCTTAGGTATGTTGATTACCAGAAGTGAAATAAAATATGCAATTATTTTGTTACTTTTACAGAGGCTTTGTATGTGTTCCTTCTGAGTACAACACTCATTTGAGTCTCAAAGCCTCTATTTGACTCAAGATTTCTGTTGCACCTGCGTAGTTTGAATGAACACTGTATAAAGTATGCATTCATTTTTCTGGAGCGTATTTCCAGTCATATACTGCCATAATGAAAAACAGATTTTTATGGTATGCATTATTGTACGGAAAGTGGTATAACCAATATGGAAATACTCTTCTGTAAAACACAGTGGCATCTTTGCTATGTTTTCACTCTGACATCTTACACATGCATCTTAAGGTACATATCTTAAGTGCTAAGCTCTTTGAAAATGTGTACTAGTAAGAAAAATTTCTCTTCAGTGACAGATTATGGGATAAAATTACAAAGTTCTTTTTGTATTTTTTCTATCAGCCAGTTACCATGCCAGGTTTAAACTGCTGCCATTAGTGTATTATTGTGCAGTTATGAAAGTAATTCCACTACAAGCCTGAAGTTTTCCTGATATTTTTATATAAGGAAAAGTGCTTCAGGAAAAGTAATGTAGGATTTTATTTACTGTGTTCCTTTCAGCTGGTTTCTTTTTCTTACTTAGAACTACACAATGCACTATGTTGCATTTCATATCAGATGTTTATATTTTAGCATTTGATGTAGTAATTCAGTTCGGCAAATGATTATGGATATGGGAGTTTTTAGTATGTAAATAATCCAACTGTCTTATATAAAATTTTGCATATGCTCATTGTCTTTGAGTGCATCTTGCATTTTCAGATGTTTATAATATAATGCGTATTTGCTTCTATAGCAGAAGCATTACATTTTACCATATTTTCCCTCATTTCATTTTTTTACCAAGTTTCTTCTAAGATGAAACATTAGCATTCTGTTGGCAGAAATACTGTTTGACACTTGATCACAAAAATGGCAGATGAAGAGCTATGGTAGAAGCTTTACAAATGTTATCTTCATTCAGTCTCTTACTGAAATTGCTGCATCTAAGATTATTTACCAGGACAAGATCTTTTTGCAGTGCCATAATTTAATTTTTCAAAATGTTGCTTAGTGGTAGTTGTATAGAATATTGAATTGTATAAAATGAATCAGTATAGCTTTTATATTTTTTCTATGATAATCCAATGCATTGTCTTTACTATTCTGAGATTAGAGATTTTAAGATATATTTAACAAATTATACTAGTTAAACAGACCTCTGAGGTAGAAACTACAAAAACTCTTCATACGTAATTTAAAGTTGAATTTAGAAGTACTATATTTTATGTACAAAGCTTTAATCCAAATTATATTGTCTCAAATATGTTCAGGAAAGGTGTTTTAACAAGTGTTGTTTTAATACAGTTGAAATTAAACTGCTGATGGTCCATGAAAAATCTTCAGTTTTGAATCATCCCTGTCATTCTCCGTCCTAGCTTGGATTTCTGATCTTTTAAGCAAAACTGTCTTTTCATACTTTTTGTTGAGGCTGGTAATGAGAGTAATTGTTGACATTCTGCTTTAAACTCCTGAGAAAGAGGTATTTAATTTGAAAATAGCTCTTATTGAGGATAGGTGAATATGTATCATTTAATACAGCAGTGCATCTTACTGAATAGTTTTTAATATCGTGTATGTCTCTCTTTCTGATTTAGGTTTTCCGTTATGTAAATTTAGTTGATCTGGCAAGATGTGCTCAAGTTAGCCAGACATGGATGTTACTAACTCAGAGCAGTTCATTATGGAGTGATGTAAGTAGGATAATAACTTTTAATATTTTATTTCAATTTTATTTATTTTAAAAAAGAGTGAGGCAAGTTTACTTTAAGAATGCTAAATATCTAGGATAAAATTTTAATCCCAGAATATGACATGTTCTACTCAGCTGCATGAATTAAAAAATAGGAATAACTTGAATGAACTTGTCTGTGGTATATCATTATAAATTTGGTGGAACTGAAAGAGAACTGACCGCTAAGGCTTACCTGTAGCCCACTACATTTAGACAGTTGAGTGAGGTGTCTCAGACTCCCTAGGTAATTTAAACAAGTACTATATGACTGCTGTGGAAGGAGAACGTAAACTCAGTCACAGATACTCTGTAGCAAATACTTATACTTGCTCTAGAGAGACTCTTGTCATCTCTGAAAAAAGTGGTGCAGACCAGCTCATTTTCATAGTCATGAACTCTTAGAGTTGTTGAGGTGGTCACTGTGTCTCCAGAGCACAAGTTAGTGTCCCAGGTACTGCGTTGTTTCTTCTGCCTTAGCAGTCCAGCCCCTAGCGCACAAGTTTCAGGCAATTTCCCTTTTAACGTACATTGTGTGACCATACTAGCATGTTCTGTTTGGGGCCACTCTGTCTTGCCTTGATCTTAAAAATACAATTACCCTGCTCATTGCTGTTGCCTTCAGTAGTGCTCATAAGGCTTCAGGTGTGAAGGACTACCTCAAGGCTCCTTAGTCCTTAGGCAGTGGTTTAAGACTAGCCATAGCACCTCAGCCAACATCACTGTTGCCTCTATAACTTTGCCTCACGTATAGCCATTTATTGGCAGTACAAAGAATGATTAAGGCCAGATTTTAAAAAGTGTTTAGGCACCTCAAACATGACTTAGTCTTATTTTAGGCCCTCAAATCTGAAATTACAATCCAAAATACCAGGTGCATCATCTGCATTATCCTGGGGATGTCTAATCTGATAGGCATCTTCTTTTTGGACCTAGAAGTTCATGATGATGATGACTATCAAAGAGATTGGTTTTCTCTTTTCTCCAAGAACTGTATGACTTGTGGAGCTTGGTGTAAGGAAGCAGAAGGGCTACTCTGCAAGGAAAGGTGAGCTGGGAGCCAAGGGCGCTAGAAGGCCAGGCAGGGGCAGTCCTCCCCCACTGACAAGGGACACAGCCCCACAGAACTTGAGCAAGAAGAGCAGAGCAGGTCCTGTGAGTGTAACCAGGGTCAGCCACCCACCAGAGTCAGCCCTGTAGTGAAGAGGTCAAGGTCAAGTCAGGAAGTGAAATCCATGAGGGAGAGTCAGGGCCAGCCAGACACGTGGCGGGACACAGACGTGCCTCAAGTGCAGTTCAGGCAAAGACTCAGGGCAAGAGCATGAGCTCAAGGGCAGTTCCTGAGCCAAGTGGGGAAATCCCTAATGAGGCTTCTCCAGCTTTTTCACACAGTGAATAGTTTTCACAACCGTCTTATGCAGGGTTACACTGCTGTACCCTGTAGGAGCTGACCTTGGACTCTGGTAGCTAAACCCCCGAGGAAGGAAGAGGTTGCAGAGCTGGTTGGTGAACCCAGGTCCTTGACAAGAAGCACCTCTTTCCTGCTTAAAGAGATCCATTTGGGATCCAGAAGGTGAACAGAGTTGTGCCTTGTGAGGCTGAGAAGACATCTGAATTGGGTCTTTCAAATACACTGTTTTGTACCCTGAGTGCGACACAGACTCTAGTTCCAGGTAGCTGGAGGCCTATATCTGCCTTCCTGACTGAGGTAAAGGAGTTCTGGAGGGCTCAGCAGGGCTGCTTACATCTCCTGTGGTCTGGTTCTAGGCAGCTGTCTGTTCTCTGAGTTCTTTAAATTGACCTTCTGATGTACTTATCTGTCAGGTATATTACTGTGAAGAATTAATCTTCTTAGTTTAACTAGTATTAGAACTTCTGATAATTTTAATGTAAGAAGAACAAAATCTTAATAAGAAAGTGAAAACCTGGAAAAAGTTCTGAACTCCTGACTTCACGGTACTGTAACCAGTTCCAAGTATTCTACACAGAAGTAATGATGATGGATTTTTCAAAGTATGTGGCTAACAAACATGTATTTTGAATTGTGCAAGAAACAAATGCAGTGTAGCTGTAGCAGATTATACAAAAGGGGTAAAAAAAGCTTTTTCTGGCTTTTTAATGAACTAATTTAAAGAAGGTATGAAAAAGTCTTCTCCAAAAAAGGAGGTATTTCTTATTAAATCTTTGTATGTTGGCTTTCCTGCTTTTTTTGAAACACTTGGTACGTAGAGTGTTAAAGCTATATTCTAGTAATTTTTGTTAAAACTTCTTAAGCTTGAACTTTTGACAGATACTAAGACAAATGTTTTTAGTCAAAGATCTAGATATCCTCAGCCTGAAGCTTAAATTACTTAAGGGTTCTTGTGCTAAAACTAAGATGGTAGGTTACTTATTCTTGATGTATCAGTACACCATTACTTAGGAAAAATAATTTTTAGCAACTTTAGGATTTTATGCATCTTAAAGGGAAAAGTAAATATTCAAGTCTGACAATTTTATTTGCACATAATATTCTGACATACCTTATTTTGGCAGTTCAAGACTTGCCTTGTCTTTGTAAGAGCTATAGGCACATGTTTCCTCTACATATTAATATTTTTAGTCAGCTGTCTAGAATTTTTATATATGTAATACACAGACATTTCTGTGTTCTCCAGACTATTGATTCAGTGTTTACATAGAACTTCATATATTTACCAGTGATTTTCATGATATGTAATTTGTATGTGCTACATATTTTTAGTACTGTATTATATATAATTTTTTAAAATTTTTAGATCAATTTTTCACCAGTGAAGCGTAAAGTTCAGGACCAAATAGTAGTGAATATTTTGAAGAAGTGGCGTCCATATGTATTACGTTTGAATCTTCGAGGTTGCTATTCTCTTCAGTGGCCTAGCTTTAAAAGTATCAGTAAGTATTGCATGTATTTTTTAAAATTTATTTTTCTCTTTAAACTGTGCCTTCACGCTATGCTTCACTATTGTCCCATTTTTGCTGTATATATTCTTCCCTGTACATCCAGCCATAATGAAACAATGTGAGTACAAGATCTGTAAACTAACTTTAAATGTGGCCCTCCCTTCTTTCATTGCAGTCTCCAGGTGCAGCAATATCCGTATGACTGAACGTTGCTAGAATGCCACAGAATGTTTTATATTATGTGTGATATGCTGTAATATGACAGATAAGATTGGAATGCAAACATGTGCTTAAATATACCAGAAAGCCAGGATTCAACTCTACTGAGATAATTCTCATGAAATCACAGAATTTTTGTGAGGTTGGCAGGGACCTCTGGAGGTCATCTGGTCCAACCCCCTGCTCAAGCAGAACCACCTAAAGTAGGTTGCCCAGGACCATGTCCAGGTGGCTTTTGAATATCTCTGGAGGATGGAGACTCCACAACATCCCTGTTAGTCACCCTCATGGTAAAAAAATGTTTCCTGATATTCAGATGGCATTTCCTGTGTTTCAGTTTATGCCCATTGCCTTTTGTCTTGTCTGTCACTGGATCCACTGAAAGAGCATGGCTCCAGTTTCTTTGCATCCACCCTTTGGGTATTTCTATACCTCAATAAAAGCCCCCTGAGGCTTCACTTCTCCAGCTGAACAGTCACAGCTCTGTCAGCCTTTCCTTATAGGAAATACGCTCCAGTCCTTTAATCATATTTTTGCCCTTTGTTAGACTGTCTCCAGTATGTCCATGTCTCTCTTGTACTGGGTAACCCAGAACTGGACATGGTACTCCAGGTGTGGCCTCACTAGTGCTGAGTAAAGGAGAAAGATCACCTTCATCATCCTTCTGGCAGCACTCCTTCTAATGCAGCCCAGAATACCATCCATCCATAGGTACTTGGTTCTACTGCCAAAACACAGTCCCTTTGGATGTAGAAAAGCATCTTAGTCCTTCCTGCTAATATGTGTGGTAGTGCACTGACCATGTGTGGGGAGGTTAATTTCCCTTCTGACAGTGTCTTGCAGTAGGTTCAGGTCAGTGATCTTTTTCTCAATGCAGTTGTGTGCTCCCCTAGGCAAAGAAGTGGGCAGGAGGAGTAAAAACCTGTATGATCAGTGTTGAGTTTCAGTGCTAGCTGCAGAAGTCTATTTGATTTGGGAGGAATTACCTGCATCCTAACTGTTAATCAGCCTTTTTATCACAAAAAGTGTTAAAACATGCAGTGTTTGCGTGAGAAAAAACTCTTCTGCTGCAACCAGGCAAGATCCCAAGAAATGTTTTTGATTCCTGGCACAGCTCTGCTTCAGTATTTCTGAAGCAGGAGAATGTTACTGATTGACTCTTTTCTAGCTTAGCCTTTAATTGAATGCAAATGCATAACAAAGAAAAGGAAAATGTTTTCATTTTCCAAATAAAAAGTGCATTTTGGTATTTTGAGACTATTATTTATTATTTAACCGGATAATACATGATTGAAATTGTCAATGCAGCCTGTAACAATTTCAGTGTGTTTTCTTTTGTTTTAGAAAGTGACTGTAATTATGGGTGAAAACAATTTGCTCTCTAGAGTGGTGATGGAAAAGAACAATTGGCCACGAATAAAAAGTATATGTGATCATGGTCTTGGCATTTAAATCACAGGATAAAGTAACATTCTCAATGCTATCGGCATGCAAGTTGTTCAGTGAAGCAATTTAGATTAATATTATGATGAAGTTTGGCAGCTAATAAAGAAAGCAAGCCAACATAAATGAAACTCAGCCACGTCACCTTCATTATGGGGCCTAGACTTAGAAATGTAATTCTTTTATGATTTCATTTTCCTTATGTGAGTGCAAAACTAAAACCATAGTAACATTTAGTGTGTTTATAGCTAAAAATATGTAAAGAACAGTTGCAATAGAATTAAATTTTATATACACACTGACTTTTCTATCACATTGCATGTGATCCATGATTTGTATCTAAGTTAAAATAATTTAAATTAGAAGTACCAGCATGCTGGTTATATCAGTTGGAATATCAGTATGTTGACTGCCATCCTTTTCCATTTACATATTCCATTCATCCTTACATATCAAAGACAGGAAATTCAATTTGTGTATCTACAAACTATCTATTTTCCATTTTTGTTGACAATTTGTGTTTTCTGTAGGCTCAAAATCAAAGTTTATGTCCATTTACATCTACTCACTGCTATTAATTTAAAACTAATTATGATGCATCCTTTATCATGGTCCACAGGGGCTTTTAGAAGATGTTATAAAGCTGTTTCTTCTAACTTTGAAGATACCCAGTAGTTCCTCTTAAGAATGAAACACATCTGTATCAGTGTATTATTGCTTATTTAGATTAATAACATATTTCTTGTTAAAACTCTTTGACACTGATGATGCAGTGTACTTGTGCCATTCTTTTGAAACTCTTGTGGATGACTTAAAATTGCTGCAAAACTATTTATCTTTTTTTACTGATTGAAAATCATACTGAAATTCTCTTCCTTTGACATTTCTTCAGCTGCGTTGAACTGTCTCTTCAGTTATCATCTACAGATGTGATGAACCTTTCCATTCGAACTTCCCTGAGCTGCAGTTCTGACCTCATCTTTCTAAATAAATCCAAGATTACACAGATTTTGGCACCATGTTTTTATTGTTAATGGTAGAACAGCGATGATCTTAACCAGGGTTTAGGTCTGTTTAGCTGGCTAATCATGTTAATATTTTTTTGTAAATGAATTAGCTGCCTGTTTTAAAAATTGTTTCTATGTACTGCAACTTCGATCTGTGATGTGTGCATGAAATAGCAGTCATTGTTTAATATCTACATATGAATGTTATATGATTGCAGCTCAGTCTTTCTTTGGCAAATGAATATGTTATTGTGTGAAAGAAAAATGAGTACATGAGATGCATGGATTACAGCTCAGCTGTTTGTGGTATTACTCCACCCACTCAGTGATCTTAGAGAATCATTTGACTTCCATGTGTGACTGAGAACTGCACAAGAGCTGCCATTCATATTGATGGTGCAGGAGCTAATATTTCCTCAGAAGCTTTTGAAGTGTTTTATTCCCAGTAGTGTTCACAGCATTGACAGACCTATCCATTTTTCCCGTACCCTGTCATGGCAAAACAAGGTACAAAATAATTACTAAAAGGAAGGACTTAAAAAGAGTATAAAGGAAGAGGAAGACCCATGATTTTCTTTTAGATATGGAAGTGCTTCTGGGATTTTTGTGATTAAATAGTACAGAAACAAAGAAACATCAACTTTAAATTGTTGGTTTTGGCTGTGGTGTTCCACAGAGGGTGTACTTTAGTTTACAGTACATTTTGGAGAAGCTCACAGAAATAGCAATTAACCCTGTAATGCTGATGGGTTTATCAGCTGTTAGTAGTTTCCCCCATATGTATGTTTTTCAAGTATATTTTTGTCTTTTTCTTTGGGCTGCCTTCTTCTGTACTATCTTCATAGTTCCTGTATGCATTTCCTGTTCATGTAGTCTTTTCTCAAAGAATTTGCTACTAGACACTGTCAGGAGAACATAGCCTAGATTGCTCTTGCCCCAGTCTAGTGTTTTCATTCCTGTGTTCTTGTATTGTTTGCAATTGCAAATACTGTCTATTCCTTTCTTGGATTGCCTTTTCTACCCAAACTTTAGCCTACCTCAAGCTAATTTTTTTTTCTTAACACTGACTCTTTGCAGAAATTAACCTAACATGGTTTATAAATTCATTTTTTCCTACTGAGCTTTTATTCATTGGCTGTGCTGCCAGCAACAGATGTTCTGCTGTGGTTCCATTGTCTGTCCTTTTCAATCATTCCCAGTAGTTCCATTCTGAACTGAAATAATCCTCTAGAATTTGAGAGGAGGATAAGTAGGACTACTTCACTTAATGCTGGCTACTACTCATGACAGATTTTTTTCTTTCAGCACTTTCAAGTTTCTAGAAAACACCCCATTTAGTGAATGTTATTGGTCAAATGGGATTTTCATCTGTGTTCCATCTTGTCAGGATTGACATTTAATAATTAAGATAATGCTTAAGATATTCCCAGGAGCAGGAATGAGTCAGATCTGTTGTATTTGCTATAAAGTTTTAAAAAAATGTTGCTGAAGACATGGCTACATTATTCAGTTTATCAGTAAAGCACCATTAAATATATTCATAATCTGAATAATGAAGGACATGAAGGAATGCAGTTAATAACAGGGTGTGTTTACTTAAGGATTCTTTGGCACTCCTACCAGCCTTAATAATTTCTGAACTTTTTCTTTATGTTGTTCTTTTATTTCATGTTAGCATAGAAGTGCTGAGTCCTTTGTACTGCACTTCTAAAACGAATTGTGTGACCTTTTGGGCTTGTGGCTAAAAGACCAGAGAAACACTGTAATTGTCTGCAGACCTTTAAAGGAGCAAATTTTCTCCTTGGAGTATTTCAGAACTTCTTCCATGATAGCCAACAGATATTTAAAGTTTTGGCCCTGAATCTCTGTCCTGCCCTTATGTATTTCTTATTATTTCTTCTGTCCCACACTTACATATTTCTTCCAATTTAAGAGCAGGAAATTGGTCTAGGGCTTGAGCTGGGAATACTGCAGTTTTAACTCAGCATCTCCTACTTGTCTGCTGTGTGAGCTTGTGGACTTACTTATCCTTTCCATGTGTAAAAAAGGGTTTATAATATCTGTCTTTAAGAGGCACTAGTTCTGCTAGTTCAATGTTAACTGGTGGAGGAATTAAAAAATCAGAACTAATATGTAAAAGCTAAGAATAGTCATTCAGTAAAACCAGCTTTTTTGTAAAATAACTTTTAGCCAGTATATTCTGTAGTAAGGAGTTTTATCTTTAAAGACATTGTCTATGTAGCTGAGGCATTTGTAGAGCTCTGTTCCCATAGTAGCTGAATAATCACAGTTTTTAATGAATGTGTATTCACAGTTGTGTGATCAGGAGGTGCATTTTACAAATGAGCTGGGGGAAGGGTGGAATTTGAGGATGTCCCACACTTTTAGTGAGCACTCAAAAGCATACTTACCTTCAGTTTGGATGGGCACTGGCATGTTGGATGCAGACCACAGCAGCCTTCATGTGGTCCTCTTCACCTAGAAGTGATGTCATTTAATCTGTGTCAAACGGACACAACCACCTAAAATGCTTCCTAGAAAGACTTCAGCTTTGCCTACTGCAAAAAGCAAACCAGGCAAATATGAGCATGTGGATCTGGATCCTGGGAAATGTCTTGGCTGCTCATGGTTTCAGGCAGCTCAGGTATGGAAGAGGCAGAGTTATTCACTCAAGACTGAGTGAGAACACTGGTAAATCAGCAAGCAGAACCCAGCATCTGGGTTTTAATCCTAATCAGCATAGCAACTGCCATTCCTATTTTTCTAGAGCTGTATTTAGGGTTAATCTTCGGTTTGATTTTTTTCATATATAGTAGAACAACAGGAAACTGATACAAAAATCTTAGAAATGTTTTCTGGAAATATTTCAGGAAACTGATAGATACAGAGAAGTGTCAATACATTCAAGAAAAATATGTCTTGGTCACAATCCTGCAGCAAGTTCTGTGTCAACACATAAGCTGTGTAAGACAGCTTCTCCACACCACATTATGTACATCTATCGATTTCTACTGCGTACTTTCAAATATTTGCCAAAACATTTCACAAGAACAACCAGAAAAAATTGTCAGAAACAATTACTTGATGAAGGATGCTGTATAACTAATGCCATTCTGTAATTATTAACTGCAATAAACAGAAATCTTCGTAGGCAGATAGTCCTACAAACAACTGGTATACTTAAAAAATGTAAACAGCATGTTTTTTGTCAGAGTATCAAATATTTGAATGTACTAAAAAAAATTTTAAAAGAGATTCCCTTATTAGCCTATCACAGTGACAATTACACCACGCTTTTTTACTGTTTGAACTGATTGTTCTTTGTGTCGTTCCCATCCCTCATCATCTTTGTCCACATCAAAAGTTTCTGGATAAATGGGCAGCTTGTCTTTTGGGCACTCCTCGTAATAACTTCGAACGTATTTTCCAACAGACCATCCTTTGTATTCCTCAGGCATTTTGCATTCTAGGCCATTGTAGTGAACATTGTAGTGATGCTTCAACCAGTAGAAAAGATAATGTATGTTGTAATCACATCTCCAAGGATTCTCTCTCAGCCACAGTATCTTCAGAAAGTAGAGATCTTCTAGTACTCCATATTCAAAATTCTGCAAGCTGTTGTTTGATAGATCCAGCTCCTCTAAGTTATTGAGTCCTGAGAAAGCAGCTAGTTAGTAGAAAAATAGTTATTGGTACCTTATAAAGGTAAGTTAGAAAAAAACATGCATATCTGCAACAGGAAAACTTTTTCATAATTATACATTTATTACCCCTTTTTTTTTGGCCAAAGGCTACAAAAAATCTTTGGAAACACTGAACCTTAAGATATGGCTTGTGCCTTAACAAGTGACATATTGGTATAAATATATCAACATTAGGGGAGTTGTACTGCTGGCAAAGTTATAAAACACTTGAAGAGCTTGCATGAGTCTAGAATAGGGACAGTGAAGGTGAGTGAATGCTTGCTTTGCTCATAGAAGTCTACTGTTATTACTGTGATACAGAAGTAGAAATATGGAAATTAATGATGTATTTGACAATATGCAGGGCTAGTAGTTTTAGTGTATGTGTGTAGAACCTTTAATATTTTAAGATATAGAAGATAATAAACATGGAGCTTCATAATAATGCCTCTGAGTCACATTTCACAGAACAGTTAATACTTTTTGCAAGTATACTGTTCCATTTAATGGCAGAAGTCTTAATTTAAATAAATCAACTATGTGTAATGTTAAAACTCATAAGTACTATTTTACTGAAATTACCACTTTCTACTACTGTTTAGCTTCCAAAACACTACTAGCGAAGTCTCTTTTCGCTTTGTACTTTCTCTCTCTCCCTGTGTCTGCTTTCATGACTAAAAACTGAATACAGATACGTGATAAGCAAATTGCCAACACGCAGCTTTGTTATATAACAGGTTTTCTTAGATTTCGCAAAGATATTTTAAAAAACATTCAACAGTTTTGGGAAGTTATTAAACCTCAGTCTGCAGAATCAAATTTTTGCACTTTGTTGGTTTAGTATTAATAAAGAGCAGCTAAAGTTAATCTCTCTTCATTGACTTCCATGATGAATACATTTTAGTGCAAACCTTCACTCTATGAATTGAGTGGTACAAAAGGTAAAATTTGCACCAACCTGTAGATTTTAAAATATTTTTTTCCCCACATTTATATCTGATAAAGACATTATCAAAGTTAATAGTTGATAAAACACAAATCACTTTTTAATGGATATTTAAAATTATTCTTACCAGGATCAATGTAAGATATTCCATTACTGTTTAGGTTTAATATTTTCAGTTCACTGACATCTTCAAACTCCTTGGCTCGTAGTTGTCTAATTTTGTTGTTGGACAAATCAAGTTTAACTATATCTGGAGGTATGTTACCTGGAACTTTCTTTAAATCTTAAAAAATGAAAAAGAGATAACTTGTGTCAACTTGAGGTTATTCTTAGTGCTTAGGTATCACAGTTGCGTAGCACACAGGGTTCTGTCAGTCTCGCATTGTTTCTCGTTTTTCTTCCCTTTTATCCCCACTACTAGTGTCAATGTGTTTTTTCAGCTTCTGAATTTCATTATTTTGTTCACTTGTATCCTTACATTTAATGCGAAAATTACTCTTTTCATTATTGCTTATATTAAAACTTGTTTCTGTGTTTTCCATTTTTAATTTAGTAGACTGTACTATTCATTGGCATAGGGATAGGGTAAGTAGTAAAGATACTATAGTAATAAGAAGTATGTGTGAAGGGCTTGATCACTTAAAGAAAAGAAAACAGAATAACTACATAAAAAAATGTTCATTGGTATATTAACATCTTCCGTAATCAAATTACAGTGTACTGTCTTACATCCTTTGTTTTCTGTTGCCAAAAGGCCATATGTTCCAAATTTTATCAGCTATGAAAAGGCTAGTTGTTGTAGTATTTACAGAAATATACATAGTTATAATTATAGTTCTGTAGTTCCAGTTATGTAGTGGTTTAGTAATTTGAGACTTTTTATTTGGTACAATACTGACAGTTATTATACGTCCAGGCAGCAAAGTGGCATTTTGTCTGTCTGCCTCTCTATCCTACTTGTATCATTGGCATGACTGAAGTAGCCAAGCACCTCTCAGTCATCTGTGTACATATCCTTACAGCGTTCCTTGCAAAGGACTTGCAGAAAGAATAGCTTCTAGTCGAGTAGTAAGGACACATTCTTGAGAAGTCCAAACTGTGGTTTGAATCCTCTCAAGATAATGTTAATAAACCTAATCTCCAGGATTATGTTTACTCAATGAGTGTTCTAATCCTGGGCTGTTACTGCAAGACAAGCCAATGAGTTTTTGACCATTTTTGAATGAAAGCAAGTAATTTCTGGATCTGTGTACTTCTAGAGTTCAAGATATGTAACACATAAGGTATTCTTGAGACTAAAGGAACATACCACATTCTTCCTGCCTTGTATCTGATTTTGAGTGGAGCTTTGGTATTACACACACATAAATATTATAACCACTCCAGCCTGCTCTGGTTGGATTGCTTCCTGCTTGTGCAGATGTCAAAGTTTCAGGGTCTATTTATTGCCAAATGAATGCAAATAATGCTTGAATATAGAGACTTGGAGAGTTTGGCAGTACTAGAAAGAAGATTTTTTCAGCTACTCTTGCAAATACAAATTATTCTGTAGAAAAACAAACAGAAGATACTTTTACAGCCAACTTTCGTTGCTTTTTTGGTAAAACAGAATCAAGGACATAGGATGCTTTCATTCTGAAGCACTGAAAGATCTGGCATATCAGTGGTCTGATGAGATTAAAATAAGAAGTTCTTCAAAAAGGATAAGATACACATGGTTATATGTATTTTAAAGTTCTTTCTTTCATGAGCTTTCTGACATTAACTGAAAGCTGCTGACCTGTGGTCATATCTCCTTAGAGAAACATACTACTGGTATACTGTTTGTCACTCCATCCTCTCCATTGTAAAGGAATAATGGATTGTGGCTTTTCATGTCATTGTACTGGTTTGGCAACTGATGCACCTTTTTTCCTACTCTGAAATCTTTATATGGATTTAGAGAAACGTTTGTGTTTTCCCAGGAGTTTGGGTGCATTATACTCCTGTTTCTGATGAAAATTCCAATGAAATTATGCATCTGCTGCACAGTAATCATATGCAAAGACAGTAAGTACAATGCTTTCATCAAAGATTACCATATGCTTAGAAATCCCAAATGTCCGTGGGATGTCTGCATCCAGCTGTCAAGCATATGCACAGTAGATCTGATACTTCCTAAAAAATACTGAACATACTCAATGTGTGCCTGCTAGACCTTCAGGAGGTCCTGGACTGATATACTTAGTTCCTGACCTGAAGGATGGAGTCCCTGTACCCTCTAGTACACTCATGTAGAGGTTGAAGTAACTTTATTCCTTCATTATTTGTATTGAAGACAGTAAATAATTTTTCTTTAAATACTACAAAAGCTTGTGAAACTCTAATGAAGAGCAGACCACATTGAATGTTTCTATGAACTTAGAGAAAAATGTAACATTTTTTTGCCAAAAGTTTTGGAGTATATTCATGTATTCAGCTTATCTCTTTGATATCACTATATGGGGAGAGCTGGAAAGTCAGTCTTTTCTTATGTTAAGATATATATATGCCTGGGTTTTGTTCAGTAGCATAGTTTACTGGAGACATAAGGTAATAATGATATAATTAAGATCCTACAAAGGATGATTAAGTTCATCATCTGTAATCCGATAATTAAGATCATATCTACAAGGAAAGCTGAAATAGGTGAATACTAGGAAACTAATAAATGTTAACCAGTAAAAAAAATCATAAATTATTAATAAAAATGATGTAGTAACTGCATGGCAAAACAAAGAGAAAAGTCATTCATAGGGAGAAGAAAGGAATTTAACAGGGTGGAAAAAAGTAAAAGTGTGGTCTGTTTTCTGTGACGTACATAGTAGATATACCATGTAATCAAATACTGAAATCATTAACTATTTTTATTTAGGTATTGTCTCCTTATACTAACTTCTGGGCTTGTCTCTGGCATTAAGGTACAAAAATAAGAGCACACAGAGTTGTTACATAAATTTAAGTCACTGTTAAAGCAAATAGAAGTTTAGCAAACACATTGCAAGATACAAGGGGGCAAAGAGCATTACAGTGACCCAGTATTGCAGGCTGTGCTTCCTGAAAGTTGGAAAAAAATCCTCCCTGTTTTGGCTACATCTAGTAATGCTTTTAAGTTCGGATTCATGATGTTAAAGAACAACTCTCTTCTGAATTGTTTTGTTGTGTGCTTTGTTTCATCGTGGGATAAAATATGGGAAATATAAAGCATTAATAAATGTGCACTTTTGTTTTGATATATGCTCCAGCTGGTTTACCCTTAAGGCTTAGCAATGGCTTTTAGGAGCCTGAGAAGGATTTAGGAATGGAGTGGATCCAAGTGTCTGAAAAACATTTCTTGAAGGACCTTCAACTTTGAAATGTTTACTGGGTGCTGGGAGGAAGAACACAGAGGAGGTATTCCTTTATGAACAAAAGTATACAATTACTTCCCTTAGCAGAAGAAATCTTGCACAGAAAATGTGAGGATGCAATGGCTCTCTTTGCAGGCAGGTTCCTTTGGGCATTTTAAGCACAGCTGGCTGCTCCAGTCCTGCTCCACAGCTCACTTCTGTCAAAGTTGTTGCTATCTTTGTATTTGTACACGGGAAAGAAGACACACTGTGCTTTTCTCTATCAATACAACAATTTCAGCGCAGCTGTACTTTGACTAAATAGAGTGTTTATAGTTGTAAAATTGGGCTAGTGGGGTGCTGGTCCTTCAATAACTTATGTGCTTAATTTTTTTCCTGCTGATTTTTGTTGGATATCTTGTACCAGAGCACTAGAGAATATCTACGGAATTGGGGGTGCAGAGTAGAGATAAAATGCAGAAAGAATTCCTACTTGTTGCTTGTATTAAAGTATGTAAATCAAGTACTAGTACTATATTAACTTGCTGTAAGTAATACATTGATAATTGTAATAAAGGAGCAAGAATTTGAAAATAATTAATTAAGCTATAACTACAGATACAAACCTTTTCTCTTGCAGTTCAGAGTTGTTACAGGAAACACGTACATATGGCACAAAGAGGAATCAAATTCTGGTTTGACAGCTTCAGGCTTCTGTTTTATGTTTTGTGGGTCCTGCCTATCCTCATCACTACATAGCTGCTCAGCTTTTATCTGCTTTAGCTTTTGATTTTTCAGTTCTATTGGGTGCACACATTTGGCATAATTTCCTAAGTTCCTGTTTGTTGGAACCTGTAGCATTGTAACAAGAGTTTCTAGTTCACAGTTGCAATGCCAGGGATTATCGTAAAGACGCAGGTAGTTTAGACTGGGTGTATAAATAAAAATCTCCTCAGATAAACTCTTAATTTGGTTATGCTGAAGTAAGAGTGTTGTAAGCTTATTCAAACCAAAAAAAGCCTCACTCTCAATTTTTGTTATATCATTCTGTTGTAAATCCAGACTTTTCAGTACTTTATACTTGGAAAACATATTATTCTTCAGTTTACGAATCCTGTTTCTTGCTAGCAGCATGTGTTTTAAGTCTTCTGGCCAGTCAGGTGCCACAAAAATCAGTTTTCTTTCCTGACAATCGATATATTTCTCATGAAGATAAGTGTATATTTCACATGGTAGGCCTTGGGCATTGCGCTTAACAGTGCTAGATGCCTTCCTTAAGATTCTTTCCCTTTCATTGTTCCTCTGACTCCTATTCCTTGTCTTCCTACAGTCAGATGCTTTACAGAGAAGAAGTAGTATTATAATAGTTACTACTTGCATCCTGACCTTCAGCTGGCCCCAGTTATTTTCTATAACAGCTGGAAGAGTTGAAATTTTTTAATACTCTTAAATCAGTGTTGTACAGATCTGAGGAGGCACAGCTGGAGTGTGTGGGATCCCTGTGTTGGAAGAAAAGTAAAACATTAGAACAGATGAAACAGGCATTTTCATGGAAGCTCGTACATAACATGCAGCAGTTCAGTCAAGTACTCAAGCATCACATTACTTGGAGCTTCAGAAATACTTTGAAGACTTGATGTCCTATCTCTTTTTTGTTCTTTTTACTGTCTCTGCTCTTTAATTTTGATTAAACATGGGAAACTATATAGACCAGTTTCTAGCTGGTCTGTATTAGAAGGTTCTCATGTATTCAGGAAAATGTAATCAGGCTGAATCTTCTTTATATTTAAGTTCATCTTAAAAGATGATCTTGAAAGAGAGGCTTGAAGCTGGTATTTTGCAGCTTTCTGGGTGTTGACTCACGAGAACACGTGCAGAGCCAGACCAGGGAAGGTCATCCAGTGCCTATCAAATCCCCAGTTTTAGACTGTGCTCAGGTGTGAACTTGTTTTCATGTTGAGCTCCAATTTATCATAAGTAGCCCTGCTACTAGCAAATGTCTCTCATGGCCCATGTCAGGTAGACAAATTTGGCTGGACCTCTCTAAGAAGGACCCAAAAATATTACTTTGCAAGAGCCTGTGATGATATATATAATCTGAGGATAGGCAGAGTGCAAAGAGAACCTGCAGGTGCTGGCCATGGGCCGCTTCAAACCACTTTTGGGTCTGCCCACCTCATACAGAGGGATAAGTCAGGAGCTTTTGCCTTTCCAAGACAGCCAAACACAAGCATTAGGAGTTATTGTTAGGGGAAGACAAGGACTGCTCCGTGCAACCATGCCTGGAATTGCCTCAGTATTTTTAGTAGGTTTTTTTTGCCTAAGTTTCTTCCTGAATTTCCTGTAGTACTCCTGTGCACTGCCCTTTTCCTTCATTTTCAGTGAAGTTTGGGCACAAGGTTGTGTTGCCTTAGAAACATTTTAACCCCTCAGGTTTTTATATTTTCTAACCTTTTTCTATCTAACAAATGTCCTACTTTTGCTAGTCAGTATCATTCCTTCTGAAACTTTGATTCTCCACTGTTTGGCTTAACTTCTTAGTTGCTTTTTCTCTATTACTGTGGACATCTTTGTGTTGTGCTCAGTCCTTTTTGACCTTAGCACTTGGGAAGGTATTGGATCCCAGTCTTGAGTGCAGATCATTGCACAGATGTTCCGTTTCTAAAACACTGTTGGTTTGGGTTGAGAAACTTGTTTTTATCTGGAGGAAGGGTGGCACAATAAATCAACTAATATCAGGTAAAATTCTTTTGAAAGCAAAGAAATTTTTCATTTTAAAAAAATTAGTGGGTCAATTTGTCATCTTGACTGTAGGACATTCCCAGTATTTGTTCAGTTCTCACTCATTAAAGAGGTGGAGCAGTCCTGTCTATGTATGCTAACTGCATCCCTCTAATCCATGTGGCCAGTTGTTAATATTACCTTTGGAAACCCATTGATTTCTCCATTTTGTTCCTCTAGTTGCCAGTTGTCTATCTGCATTCGGATTCTATTAGTGCACAGTGTGAGTGTTTGCATTGACAACTGTATCTCTTACATGAAAATGAAAAATTGAATTTTATTTGCTACTTTTTGTCAGCTATATGCTAGTCAGTGTAAATTGATTCCATGTTTTGGTAACCTGAATTATAACTGGGGTCCTCTCTGTTGTTTTGAGCTGTTCACCATTCTGGTAATGTGATAGCTCATTCTAGCTTGGAAAGAGAAAAAGAAGAACTTGGGAAGAAGAAAGATAATAAATAATTACGGAAATATTCTTTGCTCTTCCTTTCCATTTCCTGTTTCTGAATGAGGTTTTTTTCACTGATATTACATTCTGTCTGCCTACCATAGTTGTTAACATAGTTGTCCGCTGTGGCCATAGTTTCAGGGAGGATGTTGACCTAGATGGACTGAATCTGTAATAGGAATTCTTACATTGTGAGAATTTGAACTGTTCACCTTTAGTATGACTCTTTTCTTGTTCTTTTTTATTTTTTAGGTGAATGTAAGAATTTGCAAGACTTAAATCTCTCTGAATGCCAGGGGTTAAATGTAAGTACTACAGACTTTTTCCACAAACTCTAATTTATACTGAGAAGGAAGATTTTTTTAAAGTGCTGTTGTTATTTGAGTGCACAAATCTTCTTGACAAAAGGTA
Organism: Coracias cyanogaster; assembly: GCA_033124195.1. NCBI lineage: Eukaryota > Metazoa > Chordata > Aves > Coraciiformes > Coraciidae > Coracias > Coracias cyanogaster. The sequence continues at coordinate 9,601 of JAVSBS010026053.1, read as the reverse complement.
GAGACTTGTGTTCTTAAGTAATTTGAAAATGGAGTTTATTAGGATTCAGAGATACTCCGTGAAGTTCTCATTTTTTTTCTACAATGCCAGTGCAAAATGATACATTCAATCTCAATTAATCTTAATAAACATGCTTCAAAACTTTACCATTCTGGAGGGAAGGTCTTTTTGTTATTTTGTTTGCAGTTGTCAACAACAATACAATTTAATCCTACATTGTTTCCAAATTCCTTTATTCTTTCATTCAGTAGTACACTTGCACTCTAAAAATGTCTCACAAAATTTCTAGGTATTTGTGAGAGCCTTTATTTGAAAGGTGTCTGGTATGTAATCGCTGTGATATATTTGTCCGTTCTTTTTCCTTTAACATTTTCAGTCTTGCTTCCGTTAATTCTCTTTAAAGTTTTTCATTGCTCTTCTCTGATGGAAAAACAATGTTTGACTCTGCTTTAATTGTTAATTTCTTAGAAACAACAACAATATGTGCAAATTTTTCTAATAAAATAAATATTTTTGAAAGAAATTATTAATAGATTTGTGTAAAGTATAGATCAATTTACAGGCTATTTATAGTTTTAAATATATAACCAAATAATTTGGTATAGTTTAGTTGTCTTTGAAGTGAAGTGTACATCCAAGAGTCTAGCCGCGTAGCATACCAATATTTAGAAACAAGGTTTTAAAAATTAGAATGGATAAACTACAGCTTATGAACTTCATACAAAAATGGCACATGATGGTTGAGTTAGAGATGCATGAGCTGCAGAAGAATAATGAGGTTCTGAGTTATCATACTCTTTTTTGGCTCTGCTTTACATATATCTTCATCTCTGTCCTTTGTTAATGTTAGCTTTATTGCCAAATGTCTAGTTCTTGCCATTTTCACAGATTATATAATTTTCTTTGCAATACAAGCTACAAGGAAGGGATAAAAATATATATTACAAGGTTCTGTGAGTGACTCTGTAGAACTGTCTTGCTACATAACGTAATACTTGCTCTATAATATTATAACTTCAGCATAATACGTAGAGGTTGTGTGTTGATTGTAGGTTCCTGCATGAAGGCAATAAATTAAAGCGGGCCAGAGCTTACCCAACTGTAAAGACTCAAATACTGTTTCATATCTGTCCATTCTGTTTGATTGTTGGCATTTGGTACATACCAGCAAGTACATTCCTAGGTAATGCCAGGATCTGGTTCATGGGGGAGCAGGGGCTTACTGATTACACTCTTGTCAATGCAGTTGGCCACGTTTTCCAGAAAAGCATACTGTTGACATACATTGAAATTATTATTGACCAGGATTCTCAGGTTTGTGTTTGATAGCTGCTTTCTGCCCAGCATCTAAACTGTACTGATGCATGGGGTTATTCCATCCCAGATGCAAGACTTTGCATTTACCTTCACAAGTTCACTTCATGAGGTTTCTCTCACCCCATTTTTCCAGACTAAATCTCTGAACAGCAGTTCTAGCCTCCAGTGTATTGACACTCCCTCCAGTTTGGAATAATTTGTGAATTTGCTGAGAACGTCCCTATCATCCAAATTTATAAAGACATTTAACAGTACAGGTCCCCATCTTGACCCTTGAGGGATGCCAGTTGCCACAAGCTACCGGTGGGACTTAGCACCATTGGTGACAAGCCTTTGGCCTGGCGATCTGGACCAATTTTCACTCACCTTGAAGTCTGCTCATCCAGTTTTTATTGTACAAATTTGGCTATAAAAGAAACTGGGGCCTGTGTTGAGGGCCTCGCTGAAGTCAAGATGCACAATAGCTGCTTTTCTCCCCTTATCCATAGATCCAGTAATTTCATCAGAGAAAACTATCACCTTAGTGAGGAATGCTTTGCCCCTGGTAAATCCACACTGACTGTTCGCTATCACTTGTTCATCCTTCATGTGCTTGGACAGGGCTTCCAGGAGGATTTGCTACATAGTCTTCTTAGGGACTAAGTTGAGCCTGGCTGGTTTGTAGTTTCACGGATTCTCTTTCTTCCATTTCCTGAAAATGGATGTGAGATTTCCTATCTTCCAGTTATCAGGAATCTCCTCTGATTGCCATGACCTTTCAGAAAGGAGTAAGGCCTCTCAGTGACAGAAGCCAGATTTCTTAGTACTCTTGGATGCATCCTGTCCAATGCCATTTCCTCTGGTGTTCCCTGGCATTGTCTTCTTCTACCATGGGTATTGCTTCACTCCCATAGACTCTGCTAGTAGGCTCCTGGGAGGCACCTGGGAAGCCTTAAAACAAGCCTTAGCAGTAAAAACTAAGGCCAAAATGTCATTGAATACCTTGGCCTTGAAGATCAACCAGCTCTCCTGGGCCCCTTTGCCTTCAAGGCTGTCTATCATGAGACACTGTTAAGCAGATCCCTAAACAAGCCAAAATCTGGTCTCAAGTTCAGGCTTTTTCTTCTACAATATGTCAGATTTTCTTCTCTCAGGGTTTTAAACTCATTTTCTTGGTTGCGGTAACCAAAGCTGCTTTAGCTCATCACATTCTTGACCAGTTTTTCCTTCTTTGTGATACAAGTCCAGAAAAACTTGTTCCCTGGACACCATCAGTCACCTGGATCAAGGAATTGTCTGCAGCACACTCTAGAAGTCTCATGGATTGTTTGCACCCAGATAAATTGTTCTTTCAGCAGATGTCAGAGTGGTTAGACTCTCATGGGTGACCAGGGTAAGCAATTGTAAGGCTTCCTTCAGCTGCCAAGGAAGGCTCTATCTACCTTGACTTCTTGAACAAGCAGTCTGTAGCAGATAGCTACCACAATGTAATCCTCATAGATCTAGACTGTAATCCTTACAAATAAGCTCTTGACTGACTTGTAACCCTTTTCAATGAAAAGCTCCATGCATTTAGGCAGAACATTGCATAGAGAACAACTTGTCCTCACATTCCTGGGCCGTCATTTGTAAATACTCCGTAACCATTCATTGCAGCCCTCCAGTTGTGTGTGCTACCCCTTTGCTTCTCTGGAATCCAGTGAAATCACAGCTCTGCACCTGTGCATGGACTTTGATCCCTCCTGGTTGATTCCCATGCTACAAGTGTTTATGTTCAGACACTTGAGATGGACTTCTGGTTGTACTGCTTTCAAATGAAGTTTCAGTTTTCCCTGTTATGCTGTCCCCCCAGTGCTTTCTCACCACTCCCAATACCTTCACTTCTCTTCAGGTTATAGTTATCTTCTGTCAATGTACCTATTTTTACTGATTCTACATCTCTCAAATTCTTTGTTGATGGAATATGTTTCAAAAGCACAAACTACCTTCTTTAAAGCTGATTGGTATTGAATTTCCAGCTATCTTGATGGTCCCTTTGCCTTTTAGAAAAAGATGACCACAGCGTGGCAATAGATACACACTCAACTATTACATTTCCATTTTTAAGTGCTGGCTTTTTGCCCTTGCATTATAGTGACATTTATTGTGAAACATTTTTCGTACTAGGAGATTTGTTCCCATTATATTCTAATGGAATGATATATGGAACAATATAGGTAGTACTGCATAATTACTCAAATCTGATGTTCCACCTGGAGACTAGAACTAAACAGGAAGCATTTTGTAAATGACATTACTGGTTAGAGAAACGAATTTATGAAGGGAATTCACCACTGGTTTTAGGTACCAGGACTTGGTAAAAAGAATCTTGGTTTAGCAAAATTTGTAAACATGCTAATCTTCAGTCCTGTGAAAAGTCCCTTGCACTCTGTAGGACTGTGTACTGTATAACGTTTCCTTGAATTCAAATGTTAAAATTACCATACTTCAAGTGAGTATCAGTAGTGTCATGTGTCTCTCTGTAGTCTGCTTTGAAGCTTCCAAAGAAAATGACTGTGATGTATAAAAATTACTGTGATTATTTAAAGATACTTATTAATATTGTTCAGTTACTCTGCAGAAAAATGCAAGATAAATTCATACAAATATAATTTTAGTGTACTTATGGAATTACTTTTTTATTATTCAGGATGAATCAATGAGGGTCATTTCAGAAGGTTGCAGAGCTCTTCTCTATTTAAATCTGTCGTATACGGATATTACTAATGGAACACTACGACTATTGTCAAGGTAAAATTAAACAAGTATGGAAGTGTTTGTTTTAATCTTGCAGGAAACAGAGGCATATGAAGCAGAAATACTCATTTTGAGTGATTTACAGCATTCTGTCTGCTATACAAAATGAAAAAAAAAGTCCCATACATTTGACTTAGATAGCAGTTCTTTTCTTTTTAGTGTAATTAAAAATACATGTGATATTACCCTTTGTATTTCACAGAGTTTTACAGAAACTTTTAAAAGAACATACTAACCCAAACTTTCTTGGGCATGTCCAGTTACTCATGATGATGCAAGCAGCTTGCAAGTTAAATATATTCTTAAAAATACATTTTTACAGGAGAGAATTGTGGATAGGTGTATTTTGTGAGCCAAGGCCTTGGTAATAACTGCAAAAGAGTTATTCCAAACTCTTATTTGCATCAGTGAGCTGAAGGCAGAGAATTTACATTCTTGTAGACGTCTGCCACTCCTGTTTTGGATGTATCCCTCATGAGACTCAAAGTCTGCCTTGTAGGTAGAATTGCTGCATTAAAAGCTGCCATAAAAGAAGAGAGGCATGCTGGTCCATGATAGCAGCCATGACAAAGATGTATGTAGATTGGAAGATAGCTGTATATTGTTTTTCTTTCCTATGAGGAAAACTAATGTCTTCCTTTCAACAAAAGCCCTACAAAATCCAGAAACATGTTTTCCTCTGGCATTTGCATAATACATTTTGTCCTTTGTTTTTCTTAGTCTATAATGCCATATCCTCATATAACTAACATTTGTTTTGGCAAAGTTTTCCATGTAGTGTGTCCAATCTTACCACTCATCTCTTCATCAGTATTATTCTCATAATCTGTGCTTTCTTTATGTTGGCTGATATTTTGTCTTTTTAAATTTCACTATCTTTCTGTTGAAGTTTGGAACAGCTGTTTTATAGGTAATCTCAGCATGGTTTCCTGAGCATGCTGTTTCCACCAAAAGTAAGAACTATTTGTTTCTTTTGATGCATAAACAACACATAGGAACAATTCTCCAGAGTAGGTGAAGCTTTCAGTGCCATAAAATGTTTAAAATAAAAAGAAAAATTATCCACTGATGAAATATATTTTTCAGTTAACTTGTACCTCATGAATATGAAATTTTCCCAGTCACACATTATGCTTCTGATTTAAAACCATAGGATACCACTGTTTTTATTGACAATTTTTGGACAAAAAGCAAAGCTCATTGTTTCTGAGATTATGAGGATGTACAAAAAATTTCTGTTCTGTGAACATTTTGATAGCAGACATTTCACATTCGATCTCAAAAGCATTAGCTCTCCACAGTTCCTGTGTAATTGCAATAACTAATACAAAGTTCTTAGAGGTGGCAGTATTGCATTTCATAATGCTGCATGTGAAGTTTGCTATTGTATATCAGATGTCCGTTACTGGAGCAAAGGACAAGTGAAGTGTAGGCTGAGCGTACTCCAAACTGTTTAGTCCTTTTTTACTCTCTCCTATTGCTCCATACAAACATTTTAACCTCCCTATTACACAATACAGATCATCAGCTGCAATTTCCCTCTGAAAAGTCCTGTTGTATATGGTATACATGAATATTGCCTATCAGGAATAAAACTCAGAAGGTGATTTTTGTCAGATTGCTTTAAAACAATGATCCTGAGATTACTAATGCCAAAATTAGTGGGAAAAACAGTATGACAGAATTCCTGCAGAATTTAGCTATAACACAAGCCAAGGAGTTTTAGTAGTCTGTGTGCTCAAGCTTCAGTTTTAAGAAAGCTGTTACTTTAAAAATGGCAGAAGGTGGCATGTGTTAAAATGCCCTGATCATAAAAATGGGTCATATGACCTGTAAAGAAAATCAGTGTCTCTTCAACAGTATTGGAAGTCTTTGATCACAGTCTTCAAAATGCAGTAAGAAAGGCTTCCTTGTGTCTCAAGTTGTACAACCTTGTAGCAACATACACTTTTAAAAGACTTGGACTGCCAGAGTGTAAAAAACAGTCTCTTAATTTATTATCTGTTTTGTCAGATAAGTTTGGAAGTGTGCTCTCTCTGAGTTTGATTTCACCATTCATTTCTGTGGAATCTGTCACTAAAATGCTGAGAAGCCTTATGCTTCTACAAAGAAAGATACTTTTATTTCTGTGTTTAATATGAATTAAATGTTTCCATTAAAATAAAAAGAACACCACAAACACATTCCATTATACTGTAATATTTGATTCTCATGCACATTGCCTGTCTTGTTTGGTTGTTTGGTTGGTTTTGGTTATTTTGTTTGTTTGCTTGCTTTTGTTATTTGGTTGGTTTTCTGAAGTGTAATGTTATATTGAATTTCTTAATATTTTTGTATGATATGTTCTTACAATAATATTCTTTCTCAGCTTTCTATCTTTTGTGTGTGTGTGTGTGTGTTCAGTTCAAGTTAGCATGTTTCCCCACTCTATATTGAAAGTATAAAGTCAGTTCCAAAAGCTTATGCCACTCCTTAAGCAGTCAGCTCCTCAGTGGGTGTTCCCATCTTTCTTCAAAATGCCTGCTTTTGCTGACTTGCAGAACTGCATGACTGTATCCATACAACTAAATGTCTACCAGAGCAGTAGGTCCTAATGCTAGGTTTGGATTTTCTCTATGCTTTCATTTTTGGTGCTTGTGGCAATTGTTATTTATTCCAGTTAGAAATGTAGCTCAGTAAAATGAATAGTTTTCAGTATGTTATAAACCAAAGCTGCAGATGGAAACTGAGTATATTTAGAGTATAGATTCTTGCTTTTACAGAGTGCTGTTGATTAACATTTTCCACTTACACAGTTTGCTTTCTTTTAACTGATATTTAATATAAATAAATGTTTTCCAGAAGAACAGGTCAAATCCTGACATTGGATGATTCATTTCTTGATTTGTATCTCTTTCAATTTTTCAGATTCTTTTAATAGTGCTCTTCTAAATAATTATGTGACTTGAGAAGCTCTAATGGTACATTTATGTTTTTAACATCCTTTGATAGAGTTCTGGTTTTCACTGCCAGAAGGCACTACTTGTAAAATCAGTGTCAAAGACAGTCTAGTAAACTTATACTGCAAAGTCTATTAGCTTTCAAAGTATGCACACAAAAATCCCAGTTAATTAAAGAAGTATGCTTTTGAAATTATTTGAGATAACTTTAAAATGACACTGGTTTTATATGGTGTAATATGATGATGTATGATAGAGCTGTTCCCCAGTAGTCTGCAATACAAAGAGCGGAGGAAAAAGTGCAGCAGGAGAAAGGGACTTCAAAACTTCAGCAAGGAGATAATTCTATTTCATATCAAACAGCTTTTCTTTACAGTAATTTTTAGAAAACTCTGTGTTATTTTATGTTCTTTTAATTCTGTAACATACCCTTGTAATAATTTGCACTCTGTTTTGTTTTTCTTGCAAAGCAGCTTCCCCAATTTACAGTATCTGAGTTTAGCTCACTGCACAAAATTCACAGACAAAGGTTTACTGTACCTGGGCTCTGGAAGAGGCTGTCACAAGCTCATCTGTTTGGACCTTTCAGGTTGCATTCAGGTTTGTAGTTCATGTCTTTCTTTCATTCTGTGAAGAAGAGAATCCTTTATATGACTGGCTGCATCCTGCATTCATGGTATACTGAAGTAGAACAAGCACTGCAGCAGACTTCCAGGGTTTTGAATTACATGACTACAGCTGTTTAAATTTTACTAGGGAATAATAGCACTATAGGTTTGGATCACTTCCAACAAACTGTCAGATCTATAAACAGCTAGTACTTACTGCATAATGAGAACAAGGCTTGCTTTCTTGTAGCTATAAATAGATTTTAAATCAGGAGCTTTGAAAATGCAGTTTTTGCAAATACGTAAAAGAAAAATAAAAGCTGCTCTGCACTATTAAAGTACAAATTTACACTTGTATTCCTGAGAAGGAAATTAATTAGAGAGTGAACTTTTGTTAGTATTTTATATTGGTTTAATATATAAATTGAAGTAGTATTTATAACTGAAATCTAAAAATAGTGAGTGTTTTGGATTATTTTAGTGTCCTACTAAACTTCTGAAGAAAATAAAGATTTTAGAATCTCGTACTGTTTTAGAAACTTTCAAATATATACTGTATCTTGAAACATACTTCAAAAGCAATATGAAATGCTGAACTGTAAGGCAATAGAAGTCTGCCAAAGTTTTAAAAAAGACTCCCACATGTATTTCTTTATATGCTGAGAAGATTCTCCAAATTACAAAAATACATGTGAAATGACGAAGAGATGTCTGAGGAATGTAATGGTTTAACTTTCCACCTAACAAACCCTTTTCAGAACCAAGGATGAAGACAGACAGGGGCAACAGCCTTGTTCTGACTGCTCTTACTGTCAGTCTGTCTTGTCCCTGAGGATCATGCTGAGACTATTGTGCAGTGACAGTGTGAAATTTGAAATGAGGGCTGAGGTTAGAGGGAAGTTAAAAACGACCTACCTCTGGGTTACTTTTTCAAAATGTGAGAAATTGGTTATTTTTTCCAAAAGCAGTATTCCTGCTTGTTCAGAAGTGTAACCATGAGCTGTAAGGATCTGCCTCTAGAAAGCATGATCTAATAGTAGTTAGAGAAGAGTGATCATCATCAAACTGGGAAAACCACAATCCTCCTCTTTCCAGAGGAGCGTGGGTTTGCTCATTTGAGAGCTCTGGAAGGGATTCCGTAGCTTCCTCCATTTTGGGTTTCCCCACGATTCTGGAACAGTGCTTAATGTTTATAACTGAGTGCTTAAGTAAACAGTTAAAACCAAAAAGAGCACCAAATGGCATCACTGTTGCAGAAAGCATTTTAATAAGATAGGTTTTTTTCCTCCTCACTGGATGAACTAAACCAAAGAGAACTGTAAGGCTCATGTTTCAGAATTAGTTGAAAAATGTAGTGAAGCTATAGTGTAAACATTTACATTATACCAAGAAGTGTTCTATTGAACAGACTTTCCACTTTCTCCATGTTTCCTGGTTTTTTCTTCCATTTTAACATTGCAGGGTTTTTTATATGAGTTCTTATATTAGCATTACTGCTGCAGGATTTGAACTTCTATTTAGAAAGCCCATCTGTAAAATGGGTGATTACGCTGATTATTTTGCAAGTGACAACTTGAGGACCAGGGTATTTAAATAGCTTGTTAAAACATAGTTAGGCAGAAAACTGGAAATTAAGCACATGTTTTCTAGTCTATTGTCATTAAACAAGGCAGTATTTCCTTTGACGATTATATTAATACAAGGTAATAACACTGTATGCATTGTAGGTATGGGGTTTTTAAATAATCTCAGTAATTAAGGTTGTGTTGTTATGACATGGGGGGTAAGTATTTTCATTAATGGGTTTCAAGGTATTTTCATAAAAATATAGAGTTTCTCTTGCCTCCTGCTCAAGAGGTCATGTTGTGCTGGTTCAGCCATCATCATTTTATGCTGCCATCAGTTGCCTGATCACACAGGCCAACACAGAACTCAGCAACGTCCCCTCAGAAGTCTTCTTTC
>JAVSBS010026052.1:79401-106509 GCA_033124195.1 Coracias cyanogaster | reverse complement strand
GGGAGTGAGGAGAGGGGGGGAGAACGAGTGTGTGAGAGGGAGGGAGGCGGGGAGAGAGCGTGTGTGAGGGAGGAGGGCGGTGGAGTCTGTGTGTGTGTTCGTGAGGGAGAGTGTGAGGGGGTCCCTGTGGGTGTGAGGGAGAGTGTGAGGGGGTGCCTGTGGGTGTGAGGGGGTGCCTGTGGGTGTGAGGGGGTGCCTGTGGCTGTGAGGGGGTGCCTGTGGGTGCCCGCGCGGGTGTGGGAGCGGGGCAGTGTGCGCGGCAGCCTGTGCGGGTTGGCGTGCGGAGGAGAGGCCGGGCTGCCCCGGCGTGAGGGGCCCGGGCGTGCCCGTCTGCCCCTGTCTGTGTGCGAGGGGCTGGTGTTGAGGGGCTGCCCGCCCCGCTCCCGGCCGAGCTGGCAGCCCTCTGCTCTCCTCCCGTCCCCGCCTGGAGAGGAGAAATAGCTGCATCCCTTCCTCGGTGTGTATGTGAGGAAATGCCTGTTCTTTTCTTCTTTTGCATGTGTGTGTATCTGTAAGTGCCGAGGGATTGTTTCTGTCTCTCCAAGTTCGTGCCTCAGATCCCGCAAGAAAACCCCTCCTTTTAATGCTAGAGTTAAGTGAATTGCCTTTTCATGCCTTTAGTGCGGACAGGAGGACTGGGGTGAGGGGCGAGGCGGTGAGAGAGAACTCTGTCCTGGGATTTCCCTTCGCCCTCTCTGCTTCCCCACCGAGCAGGGAAGTATCCAGGGCAATCAAACCCACTTCGGAAAAGGCTCTGGAGACCTAGTCCGTTCCCACTTCATTAAGAAACTGTCTCCCTTACCCTACTGTATCTGTTTTCATGGTCCCGTGTTACTGTTTGCTAAGTGTAATGGAGCACATCGTTTGTGTTGTTTTTCAGTTCTGGAGTATGTACGGGTTTCCTCCATTCTAGGAATTTTACAACAAATAGTTACACACAATACGGCGTGTATGGTTGTGCACCTTTGTATGTGAGTCTTCGGCAAAGTTGGGTCCGGTTCAGCTTCAACTGAGTGCGTAGAAAGATGACAAAGCTCAAAGGATAGGCTGCTGGTTACGTTGCTCTTTGTACCTACACAAGCTTTATCTTTGATACAGTCTTAATTGCTTAATTAATGTCTGTGCTAATGGGGCATCTGGTTTTCCTAATGGGTATTGATATCTTACTATCGTAGTTGTGAAGTACGTTTCTTGTAAAAATGTTTTCACCTTGTTGTATGAATTCCTATGTAGTGAGTTCAGCCCCTCTCTCCTGCGTAAATAATATTAAGGTATTAGGCACTACCTATAGATGTCTCTATAAGATATATCGAGGGATACTCGTTTGCGTGGTCAGTGCTAAATTCTGATATGGCTCATTCTACATCCCACAACAATAATGTGGCTTTAGTGAAGATGTTCTGATCAGTGTTGCTACTGTCCTCCCGTATTTCTCACGATTGTAACAATAGCCTAACTGCAGTAAAACACTCACCTTTGCCAAAATAATTTTGGCAGAGGGTGTTGCTACAGTACTTGTTTCTCCACGCTTTAAACTGGCAACGTGTATTCAAAAGTCTATAAAATACATCAAATGCTATTCTAACTCTACTCTTCCAAGCTGCTGCTGCAGTTGCCAGTATAAGCCGTGTTTTGTTTGACAAATGTGCATAAAAGAATTTTATTGTGTATTGAGTAGAATTGCTATTCCCATGTGGTCCCAATATATGGAAAAGTTTTTAAAGCCTCTGGAGAACAAAGACTGAGCCGGTGCTGAGGAGAAGGTCTAAGACTCTCTTATTTTCATGATGTTGTATCACCTTACGCTTCCCCTAGAAGGGTCACAAGTTGCTAAAATCGGGTAGAAATGATACACTGCTGTATAGAAGTGGTGGAGAGATACACAAGGTCCACAGTGTGGTTTTGTCTCACCTCCTGGGGTTGCCGAGTCATGGAGAACTTGTCCCAAGTCTATTATGTGAATGGCATGTAGAGCTGCTCGGACCAACAACACTCTTGAACCGGGCTTTACTAGTACAGTGACATATGTTTGCAAATCACAGTGAAAGATTGAAGCCAAAATTGCCACTCCTTACAGTGTTTCATGTTAGGACCCTGATGGTTCATTATGACTTTGTTTTCTTGGAATACATCAATAATGTATTACTGCAAGGTTTGATTAAATCAATTTCTTTCCAACGACAAGCAAACAATGAAGTGATTGATACCTACTCACCAAAAACGACTCCTGAGTTACCTAGAATCAATACGTTGTAAACGTGTGTGCTGCTGAATTATTTTTAGGAACAAGAGGTTGAATTAATACATACAGCAAATTTGCGTGTTAAATTTTCCACAGAGGCCCTTACATTACAACAATATCAGACTTTCAAAGTGAAGTGCTAAAAAGTATGAACTTACAGAGGCAGCACTGCTGGCATTGCTCTTTCACTCTCTTGTGCACGTCCCTATATTACAATCTAGACTTTAAATGGCCCTAGTTTCCCAAGTACTTGAAGTTCACGCCCTAGAGGTCGTGACTTTTAAATTTTATTTTCTTTGATGTGAAGTGCAAAACTTAATTTTCTATACACCTTTCAAACTGAGTGCTAAAATGTATTTTTCTTTTATGTTTCAATCGGACGTGCATAGCGATTATTAGTAATGCCCAGTAGCTTTCCAAATGCAAATGTTTCTATACTTATAACTTGCCTACAAAGTTAAGTATTTTGACCTCTGCTTTACCCATGCAGAGCTGAGGCATGGAAAGATTAAGTACCTCACTGGAAGCTGTGCAGGAAATCTGTGGGAGAGACAGTTATGGTACCAACAACGTCTCCGTAGTAGTTCTGTTTCATAGTCATAAAATCATCTTGCTTCTGTGGCTCCACTTTTGCCTCATTCACTCTCTATTGCTGTTTCTCTCACAGTAATTATGAGAGAAATGGATATGGTCATGTCTCTATATTCAATCTATATTGAAACTCCTAATGCACCATGTAATAGTTATGGATAAAAAGGAGTACAAAAACTGGACTCAAGCCTGAAATCATTACACAGCTCTCCATTTCCCACATTCACAATGAAAGAAGCAGAAGTACTTTAGAAAAATGTATTACATGGCAGTCTTAAAATACATCGCAATGCATAAGTCTGTGTGGTGAGGCTCCAAACTGACTGTCGGCATTGCATTTACTGTTTTTTTTGGTGTTTGATTAAAGGGTCTTTGAAAACTTTAGTTCCTGCAATGCAGTGTTTTTTCAATCTGTTCCCTTAATTTTTAAAACATAAGTGGGAAAGGACTCCCATTATATTCAGCTCTTGCTGTAAATACTGCATATGTGATACAGGCAGTAAAACAGGAGCCGCTGGCGTGTCCTGTGTTGGAACTTGCATTTTGTGGAAGAAGTCTCCTGCAGAGAGTTGACTCTTCCTGTCTGCGACACGCGGCTTTTTTCCTCACACAAGTCTGCTTATCTTAGGGCAAGGCATAGCCTGGCTTACAAGCATTCCTGAGAAATGAACGCATGTGCAGGATCAGTGGAATGGTGGCATACCACTAACAGTTCATGTTACAGAGCCCATTTTGTAGAACACGCATTTTTACGGACAAAATTGCAACCTGTCTTTACAACCTGCCAAAGGGCATATCTTTGATGTAGACCCGATACGTGGACTCACTTTGTACTTTGCAGCAGACTAAAGCAATGCTTATTTATGTATGACCTGGGCATTCTCTCCATGGCAGTTTTCTGCTTTTTGTGTCTGATGGACTAAGATAGAATGCTTAAAAGAAGGAGAACAAAAGAAAATCTTTAAAGGAAGGAGGAGAAACATCCTGTCTTTCCTCTGTCTTTCAGTTGATCCTCCTTTGATGAAACCATATTGTTGTTTCCTGGTCATACATGGAGCTCAGGAAAATGGAATAGAAAGGTTAAACACTTGAGTAGTTTAAGCAATTTGTAATGATTCCGTTGAACACAACTTGCATCCATTTAGTTTCGGCTGTTCTTAAGCTCACCAGGACTTTCAAGCAGTTGCTGAAAGCCCCGAAATAGTGAATTCTGCCTCTTAGTCATTTCATGCCATAAGATACTACATTAAAAAATACTGAAATGAAACATGCTGAGAACAAAACGTGTCCAAGAATGCTCTGCCACACAAGAACTGGTAACAATTTTAAGTAGGAAGTAGTGATCCAGCTTCTGTCACTGGACTGCTGGACATGATCCTTTGTTATTTGTGACATCGAAAGGTGAAAGAGGCCCAAGCAGAGTGAGTGGAGGCTGCTCGCTTCAGGAACACAGAGTTCAGCCAATGCATGAAGCGTAAAACATCTGCCTAGGAAGGGTGCTAGTTTATGGTAACATTTTTATCAATAGTTTGCCCTTATTATTGCCCTCTTTCCTCTAAGTGGTGTTTTAAAACACAGCTCAGTTAAGTCTCAGCCGCTCGTTGACAATAAAGCAGAAGGAAAGCCTAAGGAGAACGGTAGTGCCAGTTGGGTTATTTGTGTGTTGGATCTCCTCTCCAGTGTTTTTGCTTCTCTCCAAATTTCATTCCGAAAGAAAGGTTTACTGTGTGCTTTATGGTGCTGTGGAGACTCCTCACGGGGCAGGTGCCGTGTGAATATTGTGAAATTCTTGTATTTCTTGCACTTGTCTCCTGACTGGATCCAGCTCTTAATTAAGAGTTGTTCTTTTCCTCCTGTAAACTTTAAGAAAATTGTACTAATTAATTAAGGAAACCGATGCTGAAAAAGCCCGTGAAAAGCAACAAAAGCCAGCTGGAATTACTAGCTTGCATGTTACAGTTTAGCGTGCCTGGCTGTCCAAACGCTGATTGTTGCTTCATCTGGTCTGCTAAGATAGTGTAGTTGAAATGGATTGTGCAGTGGTATGGAAGTATTTTTACATTACATCTTTGTATTTGAAGACTACAAACGAAAGAAAAAATTAGAAGAGTTAACTTCTGTATAGCTAGGCCATTGATGATAATCCCTTTGACTTTTATGTTAAGTCTTCGCTTTTGTTACTATAAATAACGTTTTAAAGCATTGTGTGAAAGGAGCTTCGTGTATCTTTAAAAATGGGAGATTTGACATAACTTTGTTTTATGGTATTAAGGATTTCTTTGTTGTTGGCTTAACAGAGACCTGCTATTATTTCCATATTTGTTCTGAGTTAATTCTTTTTCAGACATGCAGAAACATTGTGGCTTGGGAAGTTTTGATGGCCTTTCCCTTTGATCCCAAATCAATGCTGCTTTGAAGAGCTTTATTTTATTTTGGTTTGCTCTAGGGTTTCCTCCAATTTGTTTTATTCAAAATGATTTTTGCACTTGTTAGACAAGGTTGAACCTGCATCTCTTTCTTTACTTTTTGTGGTTGTGTTTTAAGTGTCAGTATTTTATTTTGTTAATACAAAACAATACAGGAATTGATGCGGTTTAATTCTTTTTTTCAATTTTGAAAGGTGATCTATAAATAAAATGTAATCCATTTCAGCTCACCTTTGGCATTCTACTAGGGCAGACTGAGAGGAACGAGATTCTGACTCTTATCTTGAGGCAGACCTTTAGGAAGGCAGGAACCCAACCCAGGAACGGGACACGTTCTCAGTAATGTCACGTTATTTCTATCAAAGCGGGGTACCAGGAGAAAACCCTTACAGGAACCTAAATATAAGCACTCCTCAACAATGTGAAGGCATTCTCAGTGCCTTGAGGTATGATTTAATGCTCACTCCTATAGTGGATGCTTCCAGTGGCTCCTGACTTGCCTTTCTC
Source organism: Coracias cyanogaster (assembly GCA_033124195.1). Lineage (NCBI taxonomy): Eukaryota > Metazoa > Chordata > Aves > Coraciiformes > Coraciidae > Coracias > Coracias cyanogaster. The sequence continues at coordinate 100,743 of JAVSBS010026052.1, read as the reverse complement.
TGTAGAAGAACCAATGTTTTCCTGTCTTACTTCATGTTTCTGTTTTTTTTCTTACCTGTTTTTTCTTCTCTGAGCGGTTGATCTGTTTCACCCAAACAAGATTTGGTCAATTGCAGTTGTAACCATGGAATCACAGTGAAGTAGTTTCCACTAACCACACCCAAGGCCTTACCCACCCTTCACAGCTAGGTTTCCTTGGATTTGCTAGCCCAGTTCACCAATTCCCTGGGTCAAACCGTGTCATTGCCGCATCCTTGTCTGGACCAGGGAGCATGCTGTCCTCAGGGCAAAAAGCCAAACTCACGGTATTTCCTGCTGGAGCCTTACTTTGTTCTTTATGCTGTGACCAGTGGTTTAGAGTCACTTGGAGAGTCACTTGCTAAACTTGACCTCTTGGCTTTGGAGCATTAGGGGTTTTAAAAATGTTGTAAGCTTCAAAATATTTTCCCTTTTCCTGGGTATGGTGATGATAATCTTGGTATTCCCTGTAAACAGCAATAACTAAATAGTGGACTCTTTTCTGCTGTCAAGACTTGGGAGATGTGATTAGTGGAAAGTATTTAATTATGATTCCATTGGTTTCAGTTGAAACCGACCAAATCATCACAGAAATTACAGACTAAAGGACTCGGGTATCTTAGCCTTCACTCTGCAACGGTTATATTCCGATGCTAAGGCAGAACAACCACCTGTAATAGAGACAGCTCTAAGCAGCGTACCCTCGTTCAGCCCATTTGCTCATCTTGTTCAGGCAGTAAATACCCATGCTGCTCAAGGACAACAGATTGGCCATAGGTGGCCCATTTAATTTCTTACCAACTTTGAATGGCAGTCATCCTCCCCAAAGAAACCCAAATCATTGATGTACTGGCCCTCTGAGGCTGCTCTGTCTTTGCAAAGAGAGTTTCCTATTGCTGAAGTTACTTTCTTGGCAGGAAATGTCACTAGCAGGAATGTAAAAAGGTTGAGAGGTGCCTTCTTATCTGCAGCTACTCTTGGTTTGAAGGGATGACTGACGTCTTTCTGGATATCATACCTTAAGCAGACCACTACCTACGTGTATCCACTCGTGACTATAGTACTCTAGTACAGATATCATGAGTATCAGGAGACGCTTAATAAGCCACTTGGCAGTGCCTGCCTTCTCCCTAGAGCCTTTTTGGTGTCAGTACACTGGTTGGGGATGCACTTAGTGTTGGAGGGATCTAGACCAGCACCATTCCCTTGGCTCTAAGCAAGCTCTGACGTTTCTGATGATAGAACAGGAAACGAGGGGGATCTGATGTTTTCATCCTTTGAGTGTTAAGAGTTCAGCTCTTTTCAGTGGCTTGAGCTAGCAGGACAAAGTCTGCGTAGACCTTGGCATGTAGCTTTCCTCAATAATTGGGGACCTTTTAGATGAGGTTTTTAACATATGGGATCCAGCTGTCACAGTGCAGGTTCTCAGTCTGATGTGGCAACCTGGACCTCAGATGTCTGAGGAGACTTATTTTGTAGGGTAGCATTGAGTTTACTTTCTGTCTGATAACATTTGCCAGATTGGCAGCCACAGTTCAGTCTGTTGCTCTGGAATCATCAGGGACATACACTGACTCATTAAGAGAATTGGGGGCTATAGTTCTCTGTAGAAGACGTTCCAGGTCATGTCCTAGATTATTGTTCATGATTTTGGAGCATCAGAAAGTAATTCATTTAGAAGGTACACGTTACATACTCTGTTTTAAAACTTCTTCTCCTATATACGTGTATTGGTCTAGATGAGCCTGTGATGACAAGAATCTCTTCACTGCTTGTAGAGGCTCAACTCTAGAGATCATTGTCCTGTGGGTGACAGTCGCATCCTATAGAGCATAGTCTGACTTAGAGATAACAACTTTTTCTTAAGATCCACAACTTCCGAAGCGTTCCTTGACAGTCAAGTGTCTTGAGCCAGTAGATTATTTGATTTGGAGAACTTCATGTCAAAGCTGTTTTATCTCTTTCTTGTTGTGGTCTTGGCTGTAGTATAGACAGGGTCAGGAGTTTAGTGAAGGAGTCATTCTAGTCAGGGTTTACATTGTTTTATGCTTGATAATTACCCTGTATAACTTGATGTCTAGAGAGGGAAAAGAGCCTTAACCAAAGTGTACATCAACCGTTTGAAGGTCAGAGTTTTACTCCATTTCAGCTGACTCTTAGCAGTCTGGAGAACCTGCCTAAATGTGTGTAGTAGTCAGTGAGATGCCTTGTGAAATGTCTACAGGGTCTGGCAAATTGTAGTCAATCTTCATGTCGCTTGTGATTTGTTCTTGCATTTGCAACTTGAACCTTCTTTATCTAAGATGAGGCTCCACCACTGGCACTGTGTTGCCAAAGTGCTCAGCATCATACTTCATGAAGTGATAACTTTGTTTTGATTATTTTTCTTCCGTTCCATCAGCTGAACAAATCCCACATTCAGATGTTTCAATACATCTATTGATGTCTATTTTTGGATAAATGCTAATTCTTTTTATGCCACAAAGTTCCTGGTTATCCGCTAGCTGCTGGGATATCTATTGGCATTTCTGTGTCAGAGAAGCATGTGACATTCCTTGTCACTCGCTACACCTTCCTGCCAGTATTTCCTAGCAAGGGTAATGGGAGAAAATAGACCCTTATTGGCTGGTGCCTGCTGTCATTCTTCTGGACCAAGATTCTGGCAACTGTCTCAAAATTATGACACACTCCGATCACACCAGCTTCTTTCATCTCATTTGTCATTTGTGTCATTTAGAAATTCTAGACAAGTAAGACGAACCTCTTCGGAATTCGGTGTTTAGAGCAGGAAAAGCATCTTGGGATAATCATAGAACCGATAGTCGTAGAAGGTGAAGCTGGAAAGTGCCTCAAGGTCACCTTGTCTGTTTAGACTTGAAAATAAGTGACATGTCCCAAATTAGTTCTAGTTTTGTAAAATAAATAAAATCACTTGGTAACTTTCATTACCTATAAGAGCTAGGGCTTCTGTGGTCTTTGCCAGAGTCTGGTCTTTTTGTGGAATTTTACATCCTTCTTAAAAATGAGAGAACTAGGAAAATGAAATGTTAGGAGAAGTTGTCCAATGGGCATGATTTAGAATTCAAATGCATTGTTACCCCTTTTTTTTCTTGACAGTGACAAGACAGAAAACATCAGTTTTCTTGTATAGGTTGAGAATTCTGTATCCATTTACTGGTGCTTTTTTGAGGCTATTTTGGACTTAGTCTCTGGATTTTTCTAGCAGTTTGATGGAGCAGCGCTGCAGCAGGCTCGTACTTAGAGCGGTAGTGCTTAATGCATTCTAATCTATTGCATAATTTGTTTCATTCATAATGCAGGGTTTTGAGACATCTTGCAAGCACTTATCTTCTATTTTAAAAAGAAAAAAAGTAGAATAACTTAGCGGGCCTCACTGTCTAGCTGTGGAATACACTCAGTAAATCACTGTTGAAGACATTTTCAAATAAGTTACTATTGAAGATACGTTAATACCTTATTGTTACTGGTTTCAAGATGACCCCTGGCTCCACAAGTGTGTACCTTCCTGGAGATGTCAGGGAGCACCAATGCTCGGATTGATCTTGTACTGAGGTCTGTGGGTTTGAAACAATTTTTTTTGGCCAAGAATAAGAAAAATCTGTGTAGCAAATTTTGCTGCACCGGCAATCCTTGTCAAACAGGTTGTTTGTCTTCCTTTTGTCCTTTCCTGGGATGCTGTGCTGTCAAGTTGTGTTGCATTATTAAACATCTCCTGTCTGTTAAGCACATGTCAGCACAATTGCTGGTCGGTTCAGCAAGTGCTTGGGTCCATCGGGCCAGATTGTAGAATAGGAAGGGGAAGTGGTAGTCCAGAGCTTCTACTGACTTATATAAGGCTACTAATCTTCTAAAATAATTGGTGGAGAGTCTTGTGATTATTTACTTTACCCTGCCCAGTATACCTGTGCAGCTGGAGGCACTGAATATAGATCACAGTACAACAGTGGTTTCCTGGGCAATAGCTGAAGTGCTTTTTGCCAGGAATCCCAGTAGGAAATATTTAATTGGGAGGACAAAATAGGTGTTGCATGTTTTGATGTTGTCGCTTGAATTTCTGACTTTGCAGCCCAGCCCTAGCATCGTTCGGGTAGACTGTTAGCAGTAGCAAGAAATGGACGCTGCTCCCAGCTCTTGGGTTGGTCCAGTTGTGGGGTTGTTTCACCTTGCAAATCAAACTCTGCATGCTAAAACGCTGCTCCTCCAGTCAGTGTTCAGGGATCAGCTGACTCACTGCCAATTTCCACTACCACTTTTGGAATGAGAGCTGCCTATCTGAGTGGAATTTATCACTGATAACCAGCCTTATGTCTTTGGCTTGGACTGATGCTCCTTGTCCTTAGTACAAGTCTGTTTGTGTGGTTTCTAGGGCATAGGATCAGCCCCCAAAGAGCAGATACTGAAAGAAAAGGGAATTACTGCTTTAAGCTGACTTGAACACTGCAGTTATGTTATGAGGAAGGATCTTTCCTGTTCTTTGTTATAGTGTTTCAATGATGGTGAGCCCCACCAAGTGGTTGTGATATTAAAACATGCTCTTTTTAGACTTGTAGAAGCACTTAAGAACTAGAGGGCTGTGGCTCCACAAGGTAAATTTGGAGATTTTAATCAGTCTGGCCGTGCAAGTCACTGCATGCTGTGTGCATGCGTTGCTGATGATTATTGTATTTACTAAGTACCTCCACAGGAACTTCTGAGTCCCTGTGCTGTGATCAGCCCTTCACAGTAAATGTTTGATGTTCGCTGTAACCATGGTGGGTTGTGAATTTAGCCTCCAGGCCCACAGCGGCAGCGGTGCTTGAGGAGGCGACTGCAGAACTCATATAGGGCTGTCTGGGGAGTTCTCCAACAAAAGTTCATAAATGTGGGAGAAGTGCACAAAGAGATGCTTGACTGACTGAAGGGTGCGGGGTATAGCGCAAGAGATAAGCAATAACAGGCGTAGGCAGAGTGAAAGGCCTTGAAGGCAGTGTCTGAGCAGTCTTTTGAGCTATTGTGTTTCGTGGACTCCAAAAAGGTAGTCTTTGAACCGGTCTGTAAGCTGTGGATTGAAAACTTCAATAGAAGATGGGAAGCTAGAAGAAAAAGTGGAGTAATAGGGTCAAAGTAGTTGATCGAGAATGTTTTATGTGGAGTTTGGATGTTAGATTTAAAAAGCCTTGTCTTACTGTCTTTGTTCAGAAAAAACAACCGACCAACCAACCAAAAAAAGTCATAAAATATCTTAATCTGCCAGATTAGTTTGGCCTAAGTGGGATTTTTTTTTTTTTCCCCTTCCGGGACCTGTTAGAATTCTTTCTATTAATTTTTTAGATTAACGTCTAATGAAACAATTGCTTTGTTGCGAAAGAGAATATTTCCATCTCCATTAATTTGTAGGGCTACCTGCTTTGCTTGGAGATAGACTGTCTGACACATTATCAAAACATTCACATCTTACTGTATTTGTCAAATCTTTAACACTTCCATTAAATTAAAAAAACAACAGAGAAAAGAAATTCTGTGTAGTCGATTTTAACTATCCTTAATGAGGGCAGACTCAGTTTCATACTGTAATTTTCATGTGCTAACTCGTTATATTAGTGTCTGAGCTGGAGGAGAATGTTTCAAGCTGTTTAAAGTAATGTTAAATAAAGTCAAATAATGCTCCCATCTTCATTCTTAGCCAAATCTACAAAAATGGCTGCCTAGATGCCTGAGGTTGTTACATGTGCATGGTGGTGGGGAAATGCTTCTGAAAGAGCTGCAAACAGAATGAGGGGCTTTAAAAAAAAGGTTAAAAATCACCGCACCTGTTTGCTGTTATCAGCATCCTTAGAGCTGTTATGGCAAGAGGCTTCATGTGTTATTTAAAGTGTTGTTAAATGTTGGAGAGAATTTTACAGGAAAATATCCGTGTGGAGGGGAAGGGAAGTGATCTGGGGAAAGCATTCTGAGGATTAATGTTCGGAAAAAAAAAATGAGGATTTAAGTGCTACATACATACATAATAGTAGTTATGAAACTCATTACTCTTGGTACTTGCATACATTTTCTGGGATTGGCAGAAGAGAATGAAACTGGGTTTATGTCTGCTGGCATGTCATGTGGTGAAAAGAGTGTCTACCTGGGTGACAGTGATGTAATCCTGGGGAGACGTGGTAGCACCACACTGGGGAGCGGTGAAGAAGAGATGAAGATGTTCTTGTACCAAGGAGAAGCAGGAGAGAAATATACTGAAGGGAGGAAAGAAAAAATCTATGACTGATAGTGAAAGAAATGGGGTGGGGGGAAACCCCTTCTGAATTCTAGGATAAAATTGCCTTTTCTTTGGTTATTTCTTTATTTTGCTACCATTTCACTCAATGAGATAGCCAGCTGAAGTCCCCAAACCTTCGTCTTAAAAGTTGGAATCTTCTCAAACTTTGATTGTATAAGGATCACAATAAAACGCAAAGATAAAAAATACTCTGTTTTCTTTCTTCTGTAAAAGACAGAGCCTTAGTCTTGGAAATGAAATATAATGTTCTGATTATGCTGCATTCTGTTTATTTTTAGAACAAGTTATTTTATGGGCTATCTTGGCCAAAGGAGTATTGTTGAAATTATAAGTAATCCCTTTGAAATAATTGAAAAGACTAATTTGTCTTCTGAAATATTCTCTTATCCATTTGGTAGCAAGATCTCCTACTGGATTTTTCAGAAATAGTTTCAAATTCTCTCTAACTAGTCTTTTCTAGAGCAGAAAAAAACCCCCACATCCTAGAATCTGCCATGTCCAAAAGTCTGTCTGACACGATGCTTCACTCTGAGACTGTGGTAGTTCTCTTGTTGTGATTCTGGATGCCTTGGTTTATTTTGTTTTGAACCTCAGAGCACAAAGCATGTAAATCTCCTAAGTGTAATGATCTGTCTTTGGACGAGATTGTCTGGTCCAGTTAAAGGCAGGCTGCACTCCTGGGTTTGAACTGTAAGGCTGCTCTCATTACTAATTCTCGCTGTTCCAAAGGTACAGTACAAGTTCAGTAGTTACACTGGAAGCCCAAGTTGAGGCGGTGTTAACTTTTCCATAAAACAGTTCTCATTTTTCTGCTCACTTACTGCTAGCTATTTCTGGACGGAAATGGAAGATGTATCTACACCATGTATTGTTACCAACTTCTAAAACATTAAATCTAAAATGATGTACCTAAACCCATAGACACGGAATTTATTTGCCAGGAGCATCTCCTGGCAGCTGACAATTTTTACTGCTACATTGGCTGAGCAGATGTGACTTTGGGAAAACTTAGATCCTCACGTGTATGTCTGTTGGTGTTCCTAGAAGAAGAATAAAAACCTGACAGCATATACTGTGTAACAGCCACGTTATACATTGGTTTGCTTTCCTTGTGTTGCAGTTACTGTCTTGACAGGTGACAGCTGAGTCTGTTCAATGTATAGTGAGGGTCTTAGGATAAGGAATATGCTGTGATATTAAGGACCCTTAAAACAGAAGCTTGTATTGCAAAGCAGGCCTAGCTTTGAGAAGTCTCTGTATTTATATTCCATTATAAAATTGTCTGTGATTCCTCTCTGTTGACCAGTTACTTTGTTGTGACTCTGGAGTTCTGTAGTGGTAGTTGTATGGTGTGTATGGCTGATGGCCGTTTCTCACTGTAACCTGCTCGGGGCTTGTCCAGCTTGACTTGGAGGGGTCAGCTGGTCTCGTAGTTCAGAATAATGCCTGCAAGCAGGGTCAGGAGTATGGAGCCTCCACAACGGTTGCAGCTTGTCCTGACTCTTTTCAGGCTTTCTGTATTTCGGTTTGAGATGTGATTACAAACTGTTCATTTAACAATCAGCATTTTGTCTCCTTACTCAAAACTCCGGTTAGGAAGCCACAGTTCACTGTTCTTCTTCATAGGCTGGAGGTCCTGTGGGATTTGTTTACCTGCGCCAAGTGATTGCTCCTCTTGGTTTACATCTCTAAGGGGGCTCAGCAACCAGCTGGTGGACAGTTGTACTGATGAGGACCCATTGATTTTTCACTCCTATCCACTTACTATCAATAAGAAATGTCCTTAGCTTTCATGATAATTCTTCCCTGCCATAATGTTGCCCTGTTACCTGGCTGATCTCACTGTCAGGGCTGGCCTCAGCTGCTGATCACATTATATGTGGATGTGATTAACAGCCTGATAAAAATGTTTAAGTCAATACTTGAGAAGCCTAGATAAAGATAACACTTTGTGGTGAGAGCTTTTTAATAATGTGTTCTATTTGAGGTAAACCAGTGGTAAAGAATTACTGATTTTAACAGAAAAAAACCCTTTTGTATCAGAGATTAAAGTTTACCTACCTTGACATGGCTTAGCAGTATACAGAAAAGGAGAATTTAAGGAAATACAGACAATTCATGTTGCATTTTGAGGGGAGAATAATTCTTTCCTCTTTAACAGAACCTTTGCTTATCATGGTTTTTTTTCACTACAGTATAATCTGAGGTATTTTCTTTCATAAAGAGTGAGAAGGATGTAAATAAATATCCTCTGTGCATGTCTTCAAAGTGGTAGGCTTTTGAAAGATTATTAAATTTAGGATGGTCAGATTATTTTACAAGTTGCCTAGGGAGAAGTGAGGATGTAACTTTCCTCAAACCTTGAGGAAAGCGGCTCCTTCTATCCCAAGTTTTGTTTACATATTTATATATGAATACAAACACAGATACAGGGCCATTTAATGTTCTTTCTAATCTGCATGTGTTGTGACGAATATTTCTTAGTAAGAGTTGTTAAACAGTGTATTTTTCAAACCTTTAAACGGATGCTACCAAATATCACTATAAACCACCAGTATGGACTTCAGTCCTGCAACGGTGTGTTAACAGGACAAGTGTGGGTGGACTTAGGTGATGAGACAAGGCAAAGAACTACGTGGAAGGACTGAACAAATAAATGACACAAAATGGATAAGTTAGTGCACTGCAAAATATTCTCCTATTTTTGAAAATCTTAGATGAGTAATTGTCAACTGTGCCATCTGTAAGTAATGTGGGCTTCCACACTTGTGGCAATTAAAACTGCCTAGCATCCCGCTCCAGCCCTGTATTTTGTTCTGTGTCCAAGTCAGTACCAAAGACTAATCTCTTATGACATTAATCGTCTCAGGAGAAGAGACGGAATAAATCACAGTAGCCCTTCCTCTCCTCGCTCATGAAGATAAATGCTGTAACACGATGGCTGATCTTTGTTATGACACTAACCATTATATATTTAACAGAGATAGCAAAATCCCACTGACAGCTAACAAAGGAATTCTCTCTTTACACATTCTATGAGAAGGCTGCATTTATTTAGTTCAAAAACATGACTTATCATATCTGCTTTCAGAGCAATTTATGCAGTGGATCTGGATTGTGCCAGTGAACTCTGTTCTCTACACAATGATGTCATGATTCAGACTAATGAAAACTGATGTGAAATAATTGTGCAAGCTTTGGAAGAAAAAAACTGCGTTAACACCCAGGGACTCTTAAGACTCGACTCTTTTGTATTGTCCGTTCTGACAAGAAAGAGTAAGTCTCCTAATGACAACAAACAAGCAACGCTCTTCCCCCCATCCCCGAAAAAAAAAAAAAACCCAACAACCTCCTAAACAAACCCAAAATACCAACAACCCAACCAACCAAAACCCAAACCAAACCCAAGCTTTCACGATTTTTAATTTGTGGATATTTTTGTTTTCCATTTTTCTTCCAGTGGCAATTTCTTGCCAGATTTTCCATGCATTAGATACATTCTAATATTTCTTTCTGGGATAAAATCTCTAAGAAAAATTCTCAGTAATTTTCTGCATCTCTGCTTGCTTATTAATTTGAAGGGAGCGATGCTGTCTATCATCCTGTGAGTGTGGAACCCAGCAAACAACTGAGCTGTGAAGTTGATGGACTTCCTTTGTGAGGTTAAGGGAGTCAGTTTGACCTACGCTGGCTTTTCACCTAAGCATCAAAATGTGCCGTAGATTTCCTGGGGTATTTTCATGCCATCTGTCCAACAGAATTAAAATGGAAGTATAATTTTTACCGATTTATTTTTGTGTTTGCTGTCATTAACCATATTTTAGTGACATGGATAGAAGTGCGTTTTGGTTGGTTAAATACACTCACGGTGCATCAATAGAGTCAATGCCAGTTGCAGCATGAAACTTGTCTTGCACTTTTAGTGGGTGAGTTTTACCTGGGTGAAATACTTGAAACGGCTGAAACGAATATGTAAGAATATTTAGGTGGAGTGCGTATTTTAAAATATTTTACTTGTGTTCTGCTATTCTATTCTTCCCCCCCTTCTTTTTTTTTTTTTGTTTGTTTTCTTTTTTGCCTTCTGGAAATCTTAAGTCTGTATCTTTAGGACACTGTCTAACAAGATAAGCTCTGATAGTAAAGCAATGGCAAGAAAACTGGCATAACTGTCACCTCCTGTTAAATGTGGTACATTCAGAGAGTCGCTAGTAGGAATTTTATTTCTCACATTAAAAGTAACCCTTACACATTACATTTGCCTGAGGAAATCAAGTGATGAAGGCTTGTAAAACAAACGTACACTCATTCTCTCTGATTTTTCTAGGAAGCTTTATCTTTCTTTTTAAGATTTTTTTATTTTACTATGCTGAAACCTAAGTTACATGCAAACCTTTCAGTGTCTCAGAGAAGAAATAGAGATAACAGCATATATGGAAGCAAATATGTTTAGGGTTTGGTGCTTCTTAGTGGTTTTTTTGTTGTTCTCTTAGTAGCGATGAATGTATTCACGCTGGTGATGGTTCTTTCCTCTACCTGTAACATAAAGGCAGCTGACAGGGTACTTGTATCCATTCCGGTCCATTAGGTCCAGTCACCTAAGCATGGCCTCCCTTCATTTGGTACAGGAGTAGGTGCCAAAGGGGAATTTTTATCCCTACTGGAATTAGAGGCATTTCAGGATAGTGGGCTGTGTGATCACTGAATGAGTGCAGATCTCAGTAATGGTTTTGTGGCAGAGCTGTGTTTTGCTCATGGCCCCTTCTCTGGAATAATGATTTGTAGTTGTAAACAGCTTTGACCCATGTTTTTCAGCTGGCTGCACTGATACAGAAATTGAAAGTTCTACTCTAAACAGGCAGAGAATATGGTCTACAAGCCACAGGAGGTTCACAGTGCAGTTGGTCCTGTCAGCACCTTAAAGCTACTATGTGCTGTGAGCTGGCTGTCCAGCAGTGATTACCTAGGCAGCACTGGTGTACCTGCATGTGGGGTTTGGGGAACCCACGGCAATGAACTGCATCAGTACGGATGTGCTAATGCTTCAGGAGGTAGAGGACATAGGAATGTGCTGTGGAAATGTACTGTTCTAAGGACAAGGGGAGAAAGGTATTTGAGTCCTGCACTTGGGCTGCAACAACCCCATGCAAAGCTATAGACTTGGGGAGGAGTGGCTGGAAAGCTGCTCAGCAGAAAGAGCCCTGGGGGTGTTGTTCGACAGCCATCTGAACATGAGCCAGCTGTGCCCAGGTGGCCAAGAAGGCCGATGGCATCCTGGCCTGGATCGGGAATAGTGTAGTCAGCAAGGCTAGAAGTGATTGTCCCACTGTACTTGGTGCTGGTGAGGCTGCATCTTGAGTGCTGTGTTCAGTTTAGGGCACCACAGTACAAGAAAGACATTGAGGTTCTGGAGAGGGTGCAGAGAAAGGCAACAAAGCTGGTGAAGGGTCTTGAGGATAAGTCTTACAAGGAGCAGCTGAGGAAACTGGGGTCGTTTAGCCTGGAGAAGAGAAGGCTGAGGGGTGACCTTATTGCTCTGTACAACTACCTGAAAGGAGGTTGTAGGGACACAGGTGTTGGTCTCTTCTTAAAAGCCACAGCTGACAGGACAAGAGGAAATGATGTTGAGTTACACCAGGGGAGGTTTAGGTTAGATATTAGGACAAACGTCTACACCGAAAGGGTTGTCGAGGACTGGAACAGGCTGCCCAGGGAAGTGGTTGAATCACCATCCCTGGGTGTCTTTAAAAGCTGTCTAGATAGGGTGCTCAAGGATATGGTGTAGAAGGGGCCTAGTAGAGATAGATAATGGTTGGACTGGATCTTATAGGTCCTTTCCAACCATAGTGATTCTGCGTGTATTTTGGTAGGGATGTGGAAAGGTGGGAGATACGGAAGTTAGGGGCATGACAGACCTCAAAAGCTGAGAGTATCACTTAGTAGAGAAGGGCTGGGCAGAGAGAGAGGCAATGGGGTACTTGGGGAGAGCGAGCAGAGGTATTGCTTGCATGGCTAAGCAAGAGTCTGGAGGCTGGACTGCGCTGGCAGAACTGAGCGGTCCTTCTGAGAATCTAGATGCTCCATCGCTCGAAGTGAAGTCATCACTAGTAATACTGCTGCTAATAATGGAACCCATACTGGTGTAATAAGTTTGACATCCCGCTCACTGGCGTGTGTATCTTTAATCCTGATCTTACAGAAATTTTATAGGATTTTGTGTGCTCACTGGGTTCATCCCGTTGCAGTCACTGAGGTGTTCATGGATCTGTGCTGAGAGGGACTTTAAGTGAAAGTTCCTGGTTGCTCGAACAGGCTGATTGCATTAGTAAAGAGAGAAACACGGAGGTTTCCTTTTGTTTCAATCTGTCAGATCAGATCAATAAGTTATTATAAGTCGGTTGTTTAGGGTTGAAAACTTTACCCTACATTTTCTGGTGTGATATATGAGGCCACTAGCAATGGCAAGGTGGTGTTGGTGCTAGAGCTTGTGGCTTTTAAAGGAATAACGCAATTGTGTGTTTGATTTTAAAGGAATTGTAACACAATTTATTTTGAACTCAAAATGTCAAATGTACGGATTATCTGGAATTTCCCAAGCACTGTTGCTATCTTTCTATCAGTTTGAAGTATGGCGTTATAAATAAATTTTTAAAAGAACAATAAAAAAGGGTCCAGATACCTCAGAACAAGCCTTTAAATCAGCCAGTATCTATTTGAGAACTTATGTTAAAATAGGTTGTAGTGCGTCTTCTTTTCTTATTTTCATCCCTCTTTCCTCTTTTTCATGTATGATGTACCCTCCCTCCTCTCAATCTTCTTGCTGTTTTCTCTTTTTCATCCATCTCTCTGCATTTCCTTTCTTGCCCCACTGTGTACCCTACCCTGCCCTCCTCTCCTAACCATTTACCCATCTTGCTTCACACAAAGGGCTTTGAACTTTTAGCAGGCTGCTAATAATTCCCCAATGACTGAAGCTGTTAATCAAAAATGAATACAAAAGGGTTGAGAGGGGCATTTCCCACAACAGAAGTCAGTCCTCCTCTTAACCTCACACAAGCAGCTGGAAAAGACAATACTGGATTTTTTCCAGGATGCCGTTCTTGTACCCTGTTTGGGACTCCCATCTTTCAATTCATTAGTTTAGTAATGGGTGGCTAGAAAATACCATATATTTTCTGCTTAGGAGAAGGAAAGTTATTTTTCTTTGCTTCACCCTGATGTCTTTGGGCAAGAAGATTGTCTATTGTACTGTTGAGCCTGGCGTGTATTTTAGCTGTTGAGTGGGAGCACTGGCAATAACTGTACTGCTCCTCTTTCTCCTCCCAAATTATTTAAATAATGTTCTAAAGAGAATTGCTTCAGTTTATGAGTAGTGGCTTAGCCTATGGTTTTACCAAGCAGATGTGATAAAATTATCCTGCTTTTTGTCAGCTACCTGGACCTTCAGATCCCGGCAGGCGGTTTCCAGGAATGAAAGAGGCTCTAGCTGGTTCCAGCCAACTGTGCTCTGGCTGCATGTTCAGCATCAACAAGCCCGCTGTACTGATCTGCCTGCTGCTTTTGGACAGTATTAGACCACACTTGGTTTTCTTATAGAAGAAGCATTTTCTGTCAGCGTAATGACTGATAGCTGCAGGAGTAGTGGCTGCTTCCCTGGCAAAGCTTCCCACTTTCTGCAGGAATGTTTATGGGTGGCAAGAAGTTCGACTTTCTGAGTTGCCCTTCTTGGTGTCCTCTGCTTACCTTCCCTCTAGTGGCTGAAGGGCAAACAGTTGAGCGGATCTGATTCAGGTAGTCACAAGCAGCTGTGTATATAAACTAAACTAATCATTCTGACAATTATATAGAGGTTATCTTCTGATTTTGTAGGCAAGCTGAGCATTCAGAATTTCTCTCTTATGCCAAGCTGGGGATTTTGACTCTGCTCTAGAGTTTCCTTGTTACCAGGTCACCGGAAAACGTTTTCTCCCCAGTGTGGCAGCAGAATTTTTGAAGCAATTGTCAATGCACAGAAGATGATAGATGCTATGGTGGGAAAAGGAATTTGAATTTCTTCTTGTCCCATACTTGAGGGCCAGGTTGAATGAGGCCTCGAGCAAGAGGTGTCCCTGCCATGGCAGGGAGATTGGAACTAGGTGATCTTTAAGGTCCCTTCCAACCCAAACCATTTTATGATTCTATGATAGCTGACATGACTTTTCCAATGAAACCGTGACTGTATGTGGCTGTGGCGTCTGCGTAATTATTTAATATCTCTGAAGTTGTGGGTTGATACATGTAGGCGACATGAACATAACAAATTGCCAGGCTGCTCCCATTTGCTGAGAGGTTTGATTTCCACTGTGCTTGGTGGGATCTGAGTCATCTTCTCTTTCAGCCATTAACCAGGGTTTGAATGAACACCAAGAATGTGTTCAGAGCAGTGACTGCTTCTGTTCTCTCCCAGTTTGTCCTGGTGGGTATCAGATTATTTGTCCCAGTTATTTAGCGGCTGTCCCTTTTAAGGTTGTAGTTGAATGGCAGGAATAAATAGAGCATATTTGATCCTCTGTGATAAAGGTTGCAGTCAGTGCAAACCATTCTTCTGCCATTGTCCTTCTTAACAAAATACATCAAAACAGTCATACTCTTAATGACAGTACTTTGGCATGTTTTAATTTCAGCATTATTAGTCGCTGCCCATCCATGATACAAGTGTTGGTGGATGCAGTGGGAGGAAGGAGAAAGATACTTAAAACAGATAAAGGCTTCCTTCCCTGACGCGTGTTACTTTTTGTGACCAAGGAGCCTATGACTTAACTATGCTACGCATTTTGCTATTTTATTTTCCTTCAGGCACGGCTAATAATTCAGTTTAAATTTCTAATTTTTTTTTTTTTTTAAGTCTTAGAAATGCAAAAGAGATTGTGGGTTTTTAGCAGTGGTAATGGTGAGATACAGAGACAAGAGACACCAGTGCAATTATCAGTTCAGTGTATCATTAGCTCACAGACTCTCAAATAATACTCTGATGGTGTTTTCCATAACTAGGGGAACAAAATGAGATTATCATTAAAATGTTTTTACAAGTAATTATTTTTATTTTCTTACTGTGATAAATGGTTAGGTTTATACTGGAGGAGGGGGCAGGATGGCAGCATGGTAGGAGGGGCAGAAAAAAACCATCCTTACTAAGGTTCTCTGCTAAATTAATCTTCATTCTGATAAAGAAAACTTAATCAGGTGCACAATAACTGGATTTTCAACTTAAGCAGTGTTTGAATTGGAGAATTAATGCTTTTCAGTTAGGGTATGAACTGTTCTTTAAACAACAGGCTTTAAAGGGTTTAAAGGGTTAGACGAACAGCATTAAATTCATGGGGTGTATGAACTGCAGCCCACGCTACATGTCCGGCATGAAACAAGTGCGCACAATGGGCAATTGTTCGCTCCCGCTCTTTCAGCCTGTCCGACATACTCTGCATTTCAGTTTGTCATTATACCCTGAATGTGCTCACTTCATACTGTGGGATTTGAAATCTGCCTTGTGGGTTTGATTAAACTTTCTGTAGTGGTGTTACGCATCCTGCTTGTTGGATCCATTGTTGTTTGGTGAAGATGATCTTCCGTATCCGTGTGTCTGGCCATTGTTTCCACAACCAGTTCAGTGCAGCTTCCTCAGCACAAACCGCTCTCCCTTCTCCCATTGTCCAGAGCAGGGTGACTTCTGATGTTTGCGTAGCTTTATTGTTTCCTTCCTATTATTGTCAAACTCACGTGGTAATACTTGGTGCTTTTACTGACTTTATAGAGTAGGATGTGATGTCGTAGAGAAGGGGACAGGGCTACCCAAATTTTCTCAATTGCAGGGAGGAGCTGCCCAGGTGTGCTGAGGGGCCTGTACTCAGGAAGAGAAACAGGGAATCCTCCACAGTGAGTAACCCCATGTTCAAGTGCACACAGTTTCCTTCATAGCCGTGTCCAGTACAGTGTAGTTTCCTCTTCTGTCCTTCCCAGTTTACCCTCTGGAATGTTCCCAGTTCAGTTCTTTTCCCTTTATTTTGCTGTATCCTTATTTTACCCCATCCTTTGTCTTCTTTCCGAAGGTTGAAGTTTCCATTTTGTCTCTTTGCACCATTAATCTTTTCTCACCCTAGTCTTAATCTTTAAACGCGTTGTCATTTTTCCAATGTGTCTTTGTGGTTCTGTCACTAACGCTTCGTATCATTTCTCTTTCCTTGCTGTGCAATGGCCCTTTTCCCAGCCCTGCACAATTCCTTCTGTCCCTGCGCATTGCCGTAC
Organism: Coracias cyanogaster; assembly: GCA_033124195.1. Taxonomy (NCBI): domain Eukaryota; kingdom Metazoa; phylum Chordata; class Aves; order Coraciiformes; family Coraciidae; genus Coracias; species Coracias cyanogaster. Next base: position 84,170 of record JAVSBS010026052.1, on the reverse strand, counting down.
TCTTTCCTACCCACTCTTCTTTCTCCTTTCAAATCACCTTTCGGTTTTCCTTTCCTGATGGGTCCCTTTTGAATCTTGCCTATTGACTTACATGAGAGAAGCTCAGTTCGGCTCCCAGACCTTTCTAGTGCAGCCCTCACTTCTGCATTTTCCTTTGTGGAACTGAAACATAAAGGATACAAAGCTCATCTGTAACAAAGAACTGAAGGATTTGGTAAACTTTTTGGCTGCGAGAGGGGAGAACAGGCAGTAAATCAGAACTGTGAAATGGAAAGAGAGTGCTGAGCTGGCCAAGTACAGTGAGCAGGGAGGCTTTGGCTTTAGGTGAGCTGCTTGAGTTACAGCCCTGGCTAGCACCCTTCACAGTTTGTTGACTTGCACGATATGATGTAGCGGTGTCTCTCGTTCCTGGTGGGCAGGTATCCACATAGTAGTGGCTACTTTCACAATTGCCATCATTTGGCAACTACTAGAGAGAAGCTCAGGATCAGATTAATTTGGAGACCAAACTGGTTTCTTATTTACCCGCAGCAGAAATGCAAGTTCTGGCTGAGGTACATTGGCAAGATGCTCTGGGAAGCTTGGTTGCCATGCCCTGTGCTGCACCTTTTACTGCTGATGGAAAGCTTTCATTTTCCAGGGCTGTCAGTCTGGCGCTTACATGAGCAAATGAGTGGCTGTTTGTTTAACAGCTTAAAACTGATGGGGACAAAAAGGAAGTGGAAAACCAGAAAATTCTGTATAAGATGGTTGTATCTGGAAAGAGGAGTGGGTTACTTTGGGCTCCATTGGAAAAGCCAAAGGAGTGGAAAACTGAGCTGAACTGGAAAAATGTACTGCACTCTGTCATGTAGCATCTTGTGTGCTGTGACTGTTCTGACTACTTCATTGTTCTTAGAAACAAAAAGCATTTTAAAATTGAAACCTGTGTCAGTTCTCCTGCTCTACAAATGGAAGGTTTTAGCCAATTTTGTTTCTGAGGTCATGACAAAATCTTAAGTGGAGAATATTCTGATGACCTCAAATACGTCTAAAAGAATGAAAATTAAAAAAAGAAGACTAGCTGGCTCTTTCTTTTTGTTTTATTTTGTTTTGTTTTTGTTTTTTTTCGCTCCTGCCTGAAAGGAACTCCGTTGCTGTGTCATAAAATTAGTTGCATATTTCAACTCTTTTATTTGGAACCTGGTAAGAATTTTTCCCAGGCAGATGTAGCAGACGATTCACAAAAGCAGCAAGTAAACCTCATTCTTGCTGCAGTTTCCTGGGTTGTATCTGGCCTTCCAACAGAGAGAGGACTCCAGTCCCAACACTACCGTTCCCTGCCTTTCACAAATGACTACACAAAAGCTGCATGATCACATAACCTTTCAGATCCACAGGACAGCTCTGTCTTGTCACTTACGCATTTATTATTTCTTTTTAGGCATTGGAAAAGTACCCCAACTCACCAATGACTGCAAAACAAATACTGGAAGTCATTCAGAAAGAAGGGTTAAAAGAAACAAGGTCAGTGTTTATATGTTCTGTGGTCTTGCTATCTCTTTGCAAATCCTCTAGGAATGGTATATAATCTTTACAAAACGTAAAGTGCTGGTTAATGGCTGAATTGATTTACAGTACCGAAGTGGGAAATGTAGCTGATGGGTTTGTTAGTTCGAAGCTTTTAAAATGGTTAGTTACTGGCTTAGCTTCTTTGTACCTTCCAGAAAGGGTGTGTGGGGCAGCTCCAGTCCAATGCCCTTTCTTTAGAAAGACTGTGTGATCTCCTCAGACACCTGCGTGCTACACCTCCTTTTTGCTTAAGATCTGAAGCTTGACACCTGGGTTGCCTCTGCCACCATACGCATGGAGAAAAGTATGAGTTGGAGCTAGACATCCTCCTTCTCTCGCTCGGGTTTCTGGTCTGGCACTTATATCCCTTTACAACATGCTGATGTTGCCTGCGGTGACAGGGCCTGTGCCAATAAAGAATTGGGTATGGAAGGAGAGAGGTTTGAACACTGGGAGCTAGTCTGCGTGGCTGCAGAGGTTGGATACTGAGTCGTTTGATAACAGCATACGTGGGATGTAGATTTCTGCTGTAATCGTTGAGCTGCTGGGGAATCGGTGGGTTATCCTGAGCCTGTGGAAATCAACAGTTCTCTTCCATCGATGCCTGGTTCAGATGGGCATGTAGCTGCTTGTTCTCAAGGGCAGCTGACTACTTGGTAGGTCTTTAGTGACCTGCAGATGGAAACTTGGGCAGGAAGTAAAATGAGTTAAGGAAAAGCTAGTTGGTTGGGGGAGGTCTCCTACAAGATGCAGTTTCCTTTTCTCCAAATGTTACAGTAACGATTTTCTATTCTAATAAATTGTTTTAATATTTGTAGCTAGCAAAGCAAAGAGAGACATCTGCTTTTATTTTAATTATATTCTTTTAGTGTGGAACCTAAAATCTAGGACAAGAAAACTTCAAAGCCCATGTAGAGGAGTAGTAACACATTATGTCTGTTACTTCTGAGTTTATTCTGGTGAACCAGAAGTAACCATGGGGCAGTATTCTTCCTGAATGCACTGTTCTTCCCAAGAAACAGAACCCTGCATGATCTCTTGCACGGCATAACCGTGCACTGCTTTGTTGGTAGCCTCAGAACATGCTTGCAAGGGCTGTATCTTGGTAAAATTGCAAAAGAAGAGGGTATGCAAGATGAAGAATTTGCCACCTTTTATAGATATAAAATGCTTTAGTTCCTGTCAAGAAATTGCTTCAAGTATATTTGGCAATGATACCAAGGAAACAAGAGGATGGAAACTTTTGAATATGAATGTCCAAGCTGTGTTATGCTGCAAGGATTTGCATACAACAACAACAAAAAAGCGAGAAAACCCAACTTTGAAAATCTGTTTTTATTAAGATACTGTTTCTCCCAGCAGTGCACAGATGACTTTCTTCTTACGTCTTGTGATACAAGACGACTGCCTGGGAGAGGCTCGTGTGCATGATAACGGCATTTCTTTGTAATGTAAAAAATTCTTGTTTCTGAGAACCGTGCATGAAAAAAAAATTATGTGCAAAATCTACAGAAGGGAGTGAAGGCAGCATTTTTATAATTTAAATACAGAAAATGTGGAAGCCCTTTTTAATTGCTGCAGAATGAATAACAAGAGCAAGATTCCTTTAAAGTGGTTCAAAGCTCAATCTTCTTTCATTTCTTCAGTTCCTAAGAAACTGAGAATTGCAGGGAATTAGGAAGGAAATTCAGATTCATTCTGATTTTTATTCCTGGTGTGGTACGTGCAGGTATGTGTGAATGTGTAGTGCTTGCAGGATGCCATGTGTGGTCATGAACATCTAGATAACTGAGGGTAAAATTCAGTGTTCTGTGCTCCTCCATCCCAGTGTTGTGCTGTGTTTTAGGCTATGTCATCCTAAACTCAGCCTAAAAATTCTAACTTGTGCGGTTGTAAGAAAAAAAAGTTGATTCTGTATTGTTGGGGTTTTTTTAAGTATTTGGATTCTCATTTAACTTCTGATTTAATGTAAAAGTTGTTTCTGCTGCATTTTAGTATTGATTAGGCACAAACCTGCAAAGTCACCTGAATACCTAACTTAATAGGAGCTGATAAGGTATTTGACTTCATACATGTATTTGTTGATTGGGCCGCAGCACATAAATAATGTTTTGTTTTCACCATCCTTGAATTTAGAGTTTCCCATTTACTTCACCCAGCTCCACAATTCTTTCAGTACCTTTTTCCCAGTCTGGTACCTTTGCTGTTACCTGAGATGATCGTTCCCAGTCTCTAAGCTGCAGCCAAATAGATGAGCAAGGGGTGGAAATTCATGATGTGCAGTCACCTGGTCATAAGCAGTAGAATTGCACTAAGCGTATTTTATTCTGTATTGATCTGTGCATTCTTCAAGTTTGAACTTGTACCAGCAATATGTTACTCCTTTAATATACTATACTTCTTTATACTGATTATCATTGTCAGTAGAACCTTGGCAATTCTAAATGAAGTTCCTAAAAAATTCTCCTCTCTACCGTTCCATTTATAGATGGAACAAGATTAATTGTCTTAGTAATTTTTCAAATGTATTGCAGCGTTAATTAATCTAAAGCTTTTTGCTGTGGTAGTAAATCTGAATGGGTAACACATGATTTTCAGCAATCTCGTTGTCATTCTGTGTAATCTTTAAAAAGACACTGTCAGACTATTCAACCTCGTCTTTGTTTGCAATAAAGACATCAAGTTTCACATTTGTTTTTTTATTACTCAAACAATGAAATACAATATGAGGAAAATTCCAAAGTCACAAAGCAGCTATATGTTAGAAATTAGAATACAAAGTTACTGACATGTCCTTTGAGAGGTTATACATCTACGCGGTTTCCTGTATCTTGGCAGGTGTACAGCTCAGTTTTGCTTTCTAAATATCCTTCCTGTTGCGATTCTTAGCTGTAAAATGGCCAGCAGGCAGGCAGGTCTTCTGCTACCTAGGAGGAGTAAAAGCTTTAATAGCAAACCTTTTTGGGATGTAGAAAATACATGGTTTTAGGATCGTAGAATGCACTGGGTTGGAAGGGACCTCTAAAGCCCATCTAGTCCAACCTCCTACAATAAGCAGGGACATCTCTAACTAGGGCAGGTTGCTCACTGCCCCATCAAGCCTGACCTTGAATGTCTCCAAGGATGGGGCTGCCACCTCCGTGGGCAACCTGTTCCAGTGATCAATCACCCTCATATTAAAGAACTTCTTCCTAATGTCTAACCTAAATCTACCCTTT
>JAVSBS010026052.1:0-79301 GCA_033124195.1 Coracias cyanogaster | reverse complement strand
CTGGATATCATCCTTCAATTCCTCAAGCTCCTCCTTTTCCTTTGTTAGTGATTTTTTCTGTTCCTGCAGCTTGGTGCCATCAGCAAACTTGCTGAGGGTGCCCTCAATGCCACTGTCAATATCATTAATGAAGATACTAAACAACGCTGGTCCCCATACGGACCCCTGAGGGACACCACTTGTCTCCTTTTTCCATCTGGACATCAAGCCATTGACCGCTACTCTCTGGATGCGACCATCCAGCCAGTTTCTTATCCACTGAACAGTCTACCCATCGAACCCATATTTCTCCAACTTAGAGAGAAAACGTAGAAGAAGTTTTCCTCTGGGCATGGCAAGGGCGGGAGGAGGGAGAGGTATTTATTTTACATTCACGCCTGTGCTGAGTTGAACAGTGTAGGCCAGCAGTCACCAACACTGAAGTCTCTGTCCAAAGAAGAGAGACAGCAACTCCCTCCAGTGCTCTGGATTTAATGGAGCTCTGAGCAACCTGATCTAGTAAGAGAAGTCCCTGCTGACTGCAGGGGGGTTGAACTAGATGACCTTGGAAGGGCCCTTCCAACCCAATGCATTCTATGCTTTTCCTTCCTAGCATCCCCTGTCCCATTCTTTTGGAAACAATTCTCTGTGTCACTGTGAATTTCTAGACCTGCAACCTGCTAGTTATGCATCCTAGCAGGAGATCTGGCTGAATTTTCTAGTGTGACTTAGACCACCAGTCAGAGTATGATCCACTCTGGCATCGGTGTTCCTTTTCCACTCTCCTGCTGCCTCACTACTTGTTCTCCATCTTGGATTTCTGCTGTTCCTTAGTCCTGTTTAAGGTCTAGAATTCCCCTTACTGAATTGTATTCAGGTCTTCTGCAGACCATTTCTCAAATTTATGAAGATTACTTTAACAGGTAGTCTTGTCTTTCAGCAGGCATGTAGCCCTTCCAAGTTTAGTGTCATCTGCTCATTAGAACTTGTTTCCCTTTACAGCATTATGTTTCTCTGCTTATGAAAGTCCCATGAGAAACAACGTTCAAAGACTCGTTAAATCGAGCTATATGATACCTACTGCTGCTTTTCTAACTACAGGGTCTGCTACTATGTCATAAAGAATGTTTTGTTAGATTTGAAGTAACTTGTTCTTGACAGATCTGTGTATTACTTAGCTCAACTTCTTATCTACTAAATATTTCCAAATAAGTTTTATTCCATATTTTGGGGAAATTGAAATCCAGCTGCTGCATTGCTACTTCTTTGGCCCTGCCTTTTTTCTTTCTTTTTTTTTTTTTTAAAAAAAAGCTAGTTGTAGATGTTTCCCAGTCTTCTGAAATCACTGCTATCCTCTACAGATTCTCAAAAATTACTACTGAAAATTCTGAGACTGGTCCAGTTAGCTTGAAATACCTCATGGTGAATTTCAGCAGATTTAACTGATTTGAGAACATCTAATTTATATAATTATCATCTAATTTTTTTTTTTTTCCGTATTTGTTCCTGGTGTAGGTTTTAGAAGCTGTCTACTTACTGACACCTTTCTAATTAGGTGGCAACAAAGAAAAGGCACTAACACCCCTGTGCTTTTGGTGTGCGTGCTCAGAGCCGCCCCTTCATGGAAGAGCAAGCCAGTTTGCTGTCTGTTGGTGTGCCTACAGAAATGTCTTTGTGCGTGGTGGCTGGGTGACTTTGGAGTTGAATTTCCTGAAGCCATTTTCTTCTTTTTGTTTTCTTTCTTATTTTCCTAAAAATGAAGAATCATCCCTTCGTGAACGCTCAGTGTTTTCAGGTGCTTCTTCCCTACTGGTTCAAGTCAAACCTAGTACAGCCTTCCTTCCTATCTGCTTTTTATATCTTCTGTTCAAGTTTTGTTCCCAGGAACTTGCCAGACGCTTCTCTGTCCCTGTGTCTTTCTTTTCCCAAGAGGTACCTGCGTGGTCAAGATGGGGAAATTTAAATAGGTGATGTTTGTTAAAAAAATTTTGCCAATTCTCATAGAAAAAAAGCTTTTTTATCTGATTCTCCTGGTTTCTTGCTGTAGAAACATAGAATCATTAAGATTGGAAAAGACCTCTAAGATCATCAAGTCCAACAATTAACCCAACACTACCATGACCACTAGACCATGTCCTGAAGCGCCACGTCTGCACATTTTTTGGACACCTCAGGGATAGTGACTCCATCACTTCCCTGGGCAGCCTGTTCCAATGCTTGACCACTCTTTCAGTAAAGAACTTTTTTCCTAATATCCAGTTGAAACCTCCCCTGGCACAACTTGAGGCCGTTTCCTCTTGTCCTATCGCTAGTTACTTGGGAGAACCAACACCCACTTCTCCACAACCTCCTCTCAGGTAGTTGTAGAGAGCAATAAGGTCTCCCCTCAGCTTTCTCTTCTCTAGACTAAACAGTCCCAGTTCTCTCAGCTGCTCCGCATACAACATGTTCTACAGACCCCTCATGAGCCTGGTTGCCCTTCTCAGGACCTGCTCCATCACCTCAATGTCTCTCTTATGCTGCAGTGCCCAAAACTGAACACAGTACTCAAGCTGCGGCCTCACTAGTGCAGAATGCAGGAGTGTGATCGCTTCCCTACTCCTGCTGGACATACTACTTTTGATACAGGCCAGGATGCTGTTGGCCTTCTTGGCCGCCTATGTTAAACTCTGACCCTAGTACCATCCTTGGTTTTGCCCTTCTTTGTTGTTACTCAAAAATAATCTGTAGGACCACCAGGAATCTATTCCTTTCTGTCTGGGGCACTGCACCTTCATGAAGGATAGGACCAATTGAACACTGCTTAAAAGTATCAGGGAGATAAAAATAAGACAGAGTTGGTATGAATTAGGTGTTTGAATTAAGGAAGAGAAGATTGACTTTAGACATAGTAAGTCTTCTGGTGTATAAAAGATAAGAAGAAAATAAGGGAATAAGTTACCCTGCGTGTCTGATAGGGACAGGACAAGAAATAAGGCATTTAAATTGTAGCAAAGAAAGATTCTGATTAGATGGTATGAAGTTGGTTTTTTTTCCCCTAACAGATGTAATTGATTTCTGTCATGAGCTATGGAGGAGATGCGAGAGATCCCTCGGTAGCTCTGAAAACTATTTAGATACGTGTCTGTCAAGAATTATGTAGATTCGATTGATCCTGCCTTGAACAAGGGGAATGAACGATATATTTCTGTGAGTGTTTTTAGGTCAGTTTGCAGTACAAGGGCCATACACATTTTTTGAGTCCTAGGGGAGAATATCCAGCCAAGTTCTGATAAGTATTTGATGCCAGTAACTCTAGATTGTGTCTTGTCTTTCTGTAGATCCCTTTCTCCTTCACTTGGTGAGACTGGAAAATTGACTTGTCTGGGTAAGATTAAAGCCAAAGATCCTCAGCGCAAGTTAAAAGCCAATAAACTTTCAAAATGGGACAAGTAATGTTTAATTTTTTGGAGTGCAGCTTTAGCCCATAGCTATAGCTATTTATTTTCCTGCTCTGTTAGACTCAGGACTGTGAATCCTGGAATGGGATAATTTCATAGCGCTTTTGCTGTTAGCTGAAGTAACTGACCTCTGTCTTGTCAAGTAACTTTGATTATTCTTTTCAGGCAATTCACAGCAGAGCTTAAAAAAAAATCCCTTTGTCTCGTTCTGGTTTCCTGCTTTCCAGTAGGAATCTTAAACTTCTCTCTCTCGATGTTTCTTTGTTACTCGTCATCAGAACTATGGGAATCATGGCATTAGTCCTAACTCCTTTTTTCCTCTGAATGTTCTGTCTTTTGCCATGCGAGATTAAGCTATCTATTATTTATTGGTGTGACAGTAGTCTTTGAGAAGGCTAAGAAGCGACGCTTGCCACTGGCAATAGTGCTGTTTCTTCTGCATTCCACAGTGTTGATAATATCTATCATGAATGATATCATAACATAGGAAGTCTTCTGAGCCTAGGAAAGCAGCAAAGTATGACCCTAATAAATCTAAAGACGCTCTTACTGGATTTACACTCATCATGCAGAAATACTAAACTAGTGGGATAGCTAGAATTAAATCCACTTTGAACTGCGGAGTGGAGTCATCAGCGGAGTAAAACACATGATCCGTGCAGGGTCTGTCGCTAGCTCTGAAGTGAGATGGTACTCCTGAAAATATTACCATCACTTCTGAATCCTTTGATCTTTCTGACAGTGTCTCTTTAAGCTTTGCATACTTCATCCTTAGAGCTATTGACTTAAAAATAAAACCCATTCTGAAGGCTGCTGTTTCTGTAAATAGGCTAAATGAGCTGGCAACTGTCTTCTGTTGTTTATCGTTTTCGAGTTCCTGGTTTTATTGTTTATGTGTGTAGACAGAGAAATTTAAATTCTTACTTCCTTTCTCTTTAAAGTAATTCCAAGATGTCATTGTGATTGATGATTATTAACAAGTCACTGTTTTTATCTTCCACTTAAAAAAGGACCTCTAATAACCAAAAGCTCTTGAAAATTTCACAGGAAAAACCCACGGTTTTTGTTTTAAGGCTCTGATTGTTAACGGAAGAGAACAAACAGTTAAGAGGCTTCTGTGGTTGTGTATGTCTGATGGAATTTATTTGGGAGCCTCTTCAGCTGAAGGGGTGTATTGTTTTGTCTTGAAGGTAGTTATTCCCTGCAGTGGACCGAAAGGAAGCCTTGATGGGAAAAGAGAGAGAAAGCTCTTCGTGTTCTTTAGCCTGGCATTATTAGGTTGGATTTTATGCCCCTATAGATGTGGCTTTTGGCTGTAAAGCAATGAAAGAAACAAGCTTTGAGTGCAACCTGTCTTTCCGCATAAATTCATTTAAAGACACCTCCATGAAACCCTGTTCTTCATAGTGTAACAACAGCCAAATTTGGTCAGCAGTTGTTAGCAGGGATTCATCGGCTGGAATTCTCAGGCTTGCTCCTTCTTTTTACCCCTGTACTTGGAGCTGGTGAGGCTGCAACTCGAGTACTCTGTTCAGTTTTGGGCCCCTTACCGCAAGAAGGATGGTGAGGCACTAGAGGGTGTCCAAAGAAGGACAACAAAGCTGGTGAAGGGTCTAGAGATCAAGTCTTATGAGGTGTGGCTGAGAGACCTGGGGGTTGTTCATCCTAGACAAAAGGAGGCTCAGGGGAGACCGTATTGCTCTTGACAACTACCTGAAAGGAGATTGTAGCAGGGTATGGGGCAGTCTATTCAACCAAGTAACAAGTGATAGGACAAGAAGAAATGGCCTCAAGTTGCGCCAAAAGAATTTTAGATTGGATATTAGGAAGAATTTATTTACTGAAAGGCTTACCAGGCATCGGAAGGGGTTGCCCAGGGCAGTGGTGGAGTCCTCATCCTTGGAGGTATTTAAGAGTCGTGTAGATGTGGTGCTTAGTGATATGGTTTATGATATCAGTGTTAGGTGAATGATTGGACTTGATGATCTTAAAGGTCTTTTCCAATCTAGGCAATTCTGTGATGCTTGCTAGGCATTCCCTGTGTTGTGACGCCACAGCGCAGTCCGACCCAGGAAAAACTGATGGGTTCCCTACATTAGTGCATTCCAACTGTAACGTGCATAATCACACCCGTTTCATCTCTGTGGTAGTTATTTCAGTTTTTGCTGGTGGTGTAGCTCTAAAACAACAATGATGTTAACTCGAGCCTAAGAGCAGGCTTGGTAATTCTTGATTCCATGTTGCTGCACTGTGATTACCCCAGCATTAGTTTAAAGTTAGCTGCTTATCTATGTACAACAGTAATTCTGTCTTTGTATTGATTTGGAAAACTGGGTTTCGGTGCTAATGAAACAGATGTAAAATAATAAAACTTCAAATGTTTTCCCTCAGCTAATTGCAAAGGCAACAGGATTTTTATTTATTAGTGATGGTGCTTCTTCCATTGTGTATACCTCTATTTCAGTGTAAGACACTGAACTCTCTTGAATGTTTGTTTTTTTTTTCTTGCCTGAGCCACTAGCATTTTCACTTTTGCTCCATCTTTCAGTTTTTAGACATTATCTGGGGTATTTTCTTGTCATTTTAATGCTGCTCCTCTTCCTTTCACAGGACAGTGGAGTCTCTGTCTAGGGACTTCAATGAACACTCCAGTAAAATCAGTCTGCATGTCAGCATGTTTTATAAAATTGCCTGTTTGGTTGCTTTTGAGTTGTTTTTTGGGTTTTTTTCATGATGCATGTAGTAACTGGTGCTCCAGCTGTTACAGGCAAGCTAAAAATCATGCTTGTGTCACAGATGCAAATTCCTTCATTAGTTTTAATAAGATGTGGATTTAATTTTAGAAATATTTCAGATGATAAGTGGCACAATACAAACAGTAAGAATCTTTTGAGGATGACACAGAATACTTTGGAGGATACTGTTCTTACTGTTAAGAATATTAATTGAGCATATGTAAAAAGGGAGTGGAGATAGAAGCAAAGTAATTATTTTTCAAAGGTAAATGCAGAGCTAAGAAAATAGATTGGTCCTCTGCTCCACCACTCCCAATACCCTGTGCATTAAACTCCTGTTGCTGGTGCAATATCAGACTGGGGCACTAATCCCGTGGTCTCCAATTACTGTCATCCTTTTTCCCTTCCCGTTGTGTGAGGACCCAAACTCCAGTAATTTGATCATTCTGGGTGCCTGAATAATACAATGTGGCCATCCCAGATTTCAGTATTTCACGGGATGGCTCAGGACCAACCAAACTTTCTGTTTTAGTTTGGTTCCAGGACCAATATTGAGGAAATAAAACCACAATTCCATCATTTTATCATGTCTGAGACCTTCCATAGCTAATTTACAACGGATTAGAAAATTTCATATGACCCCCTCCTTTTGTACTTGGCCCCTAATTTATCATCCTGTATACTCAGGTGACTAAGATTTCAGAACAGTTGATTATCTTTTTATTTTTTTTACAAAAAGGTTATTATATTACTGTTGCTTTTCCATATACATTTTGCTCCTGCAGTGTTCAGTACTTCAGTTTTCCATTTGGTATAATACTTCTCTGTATCTGGGTGCTAAAATATCTATTATAACGACCTTTCCACATTTCATGGAAGTAGTAGGAAATAGTCCTGCTTGCTTTTTTCATTTTTTGTTTTTTTTTTTAAAGATGTGCCATGATCTTGTTTGCTTTAAATCTATGAGCAGCTCTGCAAAACGTGTCTGCAAAGATTGGGAAAACAGGAATCCAGTCTGTGTGACACACTTTCTTCATCAGTACTATTAAAATATTTGTGTTTTACTTGTGCAGGTACTTGAGTTTCTGCTCCTCCCACCCAAACCTAACCTGTATTTTCTCAAAGAGCATTGTGCTAGCACAATGTCTAAAGCTTTTTTATTTGTTTGAGGCTTTCCTGGCAAAGGAGAGTGGCCCGTATGATCGCTAGATATTCAGCTTTTACTTTTTCAGTGGAAATGTGAAAATTGTAAAAGTGAATTTTTTTAGCTGTAATAGGAAAAATTATACTTGTTGAATTTTGTGATGCAATAGATGTTTCAACTTCTAAAGGTTTATGTTGCAAAAAGACTTGATCTTTGAATGCGTGCCCAAGTTCTGTTTATTACAGCCTAATTTGCAACAATTAAGACCCCAATATTATGATAACACCATATTGAAGATACTGCTTTTTTAATACAAGGGGATATCCAACAACTTCTCTTTCAGCAGTGTTTAAGTAAGTTTGCTACAGATGTTTTTTTCTTTAATGTTTCTGTATTTCAAAGATAATTCTGCAACAAAGCTTGTGTCTCTCTTTCAGAGAGAGAAATGAAATAAGGATCTATCCAAGGGATCCAAACATGTTCAAAACAATCAGATACTCACAGACGTTATGATAGGAAAGTGTCACCACATCTTTAATCCATTCTCCCAGCAGTGCAAGTTCTTTGATTTGTTTGGGGTGGGTTTTTTTGTTTGGTTTGGTGGTGTTTTGGTTTTTTTCCATGTGTGTCCGTAGTATGTGAGCTATAGTGTAGTGCTTTAAGCCTGATTGCCTTTTTAAAATGGCTGAAGAGATGAGACCTTCCTCAGTCTACAGGGAGTTTTCCTGTTCTTTTATCCAAAGCCTGCCCAAGGTTCTCTAAACAAAAAAAAAACCAAATGTGGAAAGTAGGTAGATATATACGATCCTCAATTTTCCTACCTTTAGCAGCCTGCTTTGCCAGCCTCTTTTTAAGAGGAGCAAAGCCGTAGAAGAGCTTTCCAAGGAATAGTTGTCCTTTGTTGTCCAGAGCCAAAACTTTGAAAAATATCTTTGGGAAACTGAGATTTGACAGAATGCATTCTCTTTCCATCATTGTTCTGAAATGACTGGCATGTATTAACCTTAAGCAATACACTAACATGTTAAAATAAAAGTCCGAAACAAGACCTGCAAGACAGCTTAGTATCAGTGTATGCTAGTTAGGGGAAGAATGCAAGAATTATTGCTGAGTAGCCAGCAACCTTATTCAGCTCTCCTGTGCTCTAGATAAGTCAAGAATAATCCATTCTGTTTCCGTTAGGAAGTATTTGGGCAGATGCAGTTCAACACATAAGCGTGTCAGAAGCAGCCGTATGTATTAAACCGTCAAACACAGAATGATAGGGAGACTTTAGCTAGAAAAAGTCACCTTTTGAATAAACACTCAGGTAAAATATTCTTAGGAAAAGAGTTTAATCCGTTGAAGGCTTAAAACCTGCAGAGAAAATTGAAGTCTGGCTGGGAACTTGAAGGCGGGCCTGGTTTAATGGATTTATGAGCTTTTTTTGCAACATCCGAGTAACCTAAGAAGCTACTTTGTCTTGCAGGTGTAGAATGAATTACTCTAGGTTTCAATTTGCTAATTGCTGAATGAGATTTATTTGTTGGGGTTGGATTTTTTTGGCATTTCTGTTTTTTTTTTCTTTGTATTTCTCTTTTGCATTGAGAAGTTAGTATTTAAATCTATTATTTATTACTGCTTTGAATTTCATTTATCCCACAGCTGACTGTGGTCTTTATTTCTAAGCACTCTGTCTTAAGGGACATGCACAACATCGCGCAAAATGGTATAATCTTTTTTTATGCTATTTCTAGTATTCCATAGCAACGGGGGTAAAAAAAAAGAGCCTAAACTGAACACTGAACACAGGCAACTCATTACAGATTTTCCGCTTAGTATTCAGTAAATTGTCAAGTCCTTATTTTCATCATTAGCATATTTTTCACAGAGCAGAAGCATAGCCATTTCTGGCAGACTGAATTAAATGTGTTTTACTTGAATGTGAAAGAAGAAAATGTTGTCAGGCTTTCTATGAAAGCATCATTTTCTAGTAATAATTTATTTTCTGGAACAGTTTGCTGTGGATGTCTTTATGTTTCTGTAAAGATATGGGTATGTGTTTCACTCTACCTGTAATTAAACCATTTTGGAACTGAAGGGGAAAAAATATGGAAATAATTCTTTTAGCTTTTTTTTTCCTCTTCTATTGCATGAGCTGAAAAATTTACTAGTTCTCTTATAGTCGTGCACTGGCATATTCATTTAAAATTTTGAAGTATGTTTTTATAGAACCAAGACAGAAAACCCCTCAGAATTTCACTGTCCAAGGACTTTGAAAGAAATCGGGTTTTACTGTTCAGAAAATTTGTTATATATGTGAGTTTCTGTTCTATCTAAGGCTAGCTGATAGCAATTCCATTTTATTTGCACTGTCATAGGTCATTGTTTTAATTATTGTGAAATTAAGCTATGTGCACGCTCTTCATTTCAAAACAATTCAAAAAGTACAGGAACAACTTTTGCTTGCTTAGGTACTATAATATGAAGGAAAAATGTTGTATGCAAGATCTGATTTTCTTTTAGCGCTATAGAAAACTCCCGTCTTCTGCTCGTAATCTCAATAAACTTCATTTGTCAGAGGCTCTTCTATGATGGCTGTATGCTAGAACCAGTAATGGTGTGGTTGGCAAATATTTACAGTATCAACAAAGAACTGAGAACCAAAACATACTGAATTAAAATGTAAACAAAAATAAATACCGTATATATGTAACTGTGTTGATGTGCTTGAGTGTGTAAATACACCTACAGGCACAAATTCACCTTTGTACACATGTACTTATATGCATGTAAGGTTGTAACTCACTAAATGATACTTAAATACATCCTTTGCTCAGCCATTCCAATAGTAAAGGCTATGGGAGAGAGCTCCAGAGATTCCTAGGAACTGTCTTACTGTTTGCCCTCAATAGCTAAAGAGATGACAGATTTATTTTTATCCACAGCCTCCCTCTCCCCCCCCCACCACGTATTTTGGTTTTCATTTCATGTATAGTATGAGAAAAGGAAAATGGGCCCTAGTAGCTCTGTTGTTGGAATGTAGTACTTACTAAAGAAAAATCGAGCAAAAATAGCTGACTGAGTCACCCTCTTTAGCATCTTATAGTATCTGTAGCTACTGCTGTGTCTTTTATAAACTTCAATAAGCTTGCTTAAGGTATGTTTTTCTGCTGCCAGGAGTCCATCAAGATGTATCGTTCTTTTCCTATTTTCCTGAAGGAGCTTCACTTGCATGCTTTTATGTTTCATTTACAAATAAAATAAAATAGGTGTGGGGTCTTGACAATTACTCTCTTGCAGATGGCACCCGATACCTGTTATTGCTTCGTTTCTTTTTCTTAGATTACCAATATACCTGGAGTTCGTGTTTTGTAGACTGCTAAATGCTTTAAGTAGCCATTAACAAATCTGGAATAATTGTGTCAAAAATAACATGTGTCCTCCACAACCATCACAAAGGACAAAACCTGACCTATAAAGGACAGCAAGGAACTTTTTGGGAAGAAATCTTTAAGAATGTATGACCAGCAGGAAGTAGTTGTTTTTTGTTTTTTGTTTTTTTTTTTTAAAGACTGCTTTCTTTCAGTCAGGGAGTCTCTTTTGGCCAGTGGAAATTAGGCAGTTTTAAACCACATATATGCTCTTAACTGTCTGTCTCCTTCATCCAAAACCAACACCACTAAACCCAATCCAACCGTTAGTCTTGATTTATAGTAGTAGTGTAAGGATATTAATGTAAACAACCCCCTCAGATACGACGCAGTCAGAGGATGCGCTGCGCTGTATAAACTAAAGCAGTAGTGACACAAGTTTATTTGTGCCTAGGCAATCCAGGCATTCCTGGCATGATTAGTATTGTCAATTGATTTAATATTATACTTGTTATTTAATTCTTTATTTAAAATATTTATAGACACAGTGACCAGGATGACAGAAAACAATTTCTAGTTAAGACTGAATTAGGTTTGTGGTGCCACATTAGGTTGCGTTTCTTTGACTCTTCCTTTGTCTATGTGTGTCTCAGCCCCTATATTCAAAGGGACTTTATTAATGACTTCAGCAGAATCAAGCTTCCTTTCAGGTGGAATGATGTGCTGATCAAGAACAACCAGCCTCAAGCTTTTATTTTAGTTATCAGTGCTTTGTTTTTACAAATTATTCAATGGTTACTTTTGTTATAATTTTAAGACGCTGCCTGTGATATTTTGAAATTAGATTGACTTGTAGTTATAAGTTAAAAAGAAACCCGGGTCTCTCAATTCCAGACTTAATGAGCTGTCGTAAGTCAAAAAAGAGTACGGAGATCTACTCAATAGTATGAGTTGCAACAGCTGGATTAAGTTAAAAGACAAAAACAAAACTATCTTGCTTGGTCCTTTGAGGGAAGGAAAGAACATTTTGCTGTGCTGTTTTGCCAAGTTAAACTCCCTTATGTGCAACAAGTATTACTGAAACATTTCACATCCACCCAAATATTTTAATTTGACCCAATACAATAAATCATATGTTGCTATATATTTAAAGATACAGGATGTGCTGTGTTTGCCTGTTCTGTTTTTCAGGCTTTCCTTAGAGGTAGGAACTCTTAACAAAAATATTTTAAGGATATAATTGTCACAAGTCAGCAAAGTTGTAGTTGTTACATTCGTTTTAATGTAAAGTGTAAAATTATCACCTTGCTTCCTATTTTTGTAGGAATAAATATTACTAGAAAACAGTAATTTCCTTTTATATCTAATCTTTATTTATTTGTTATTATTCCCAGCTTCCTTATTCTTTATATCAGCTGGATTTTTCTGCCTGTATTGGTCATTGAGTAAAACATTCTGAAGTGCTGAATTATTCTTCAAATACAAGAGTATTGAGAGCGATCTTTTGTAAGGGAAGGAATGTTTCTTGTCATTCATTTGCTCTTTCACATGATGCAATAGATTTTACAATTGTTTTTTCAATGGAGTGTGAGCTGAAGGTGTAGAAATAGGTCATTCTCAAATGTTCTAACTTCCCTTTTCTCTTTTGGAGTTGGATACAATGTTTTGGGTGCTAAAAATAAACACAACACTGTATCCCAGAATTTGACATTTAGTTTCAAAATTCTCAATTCCTTCACTTGGAAGTCATGCCCTAATTGAAAACCGGGGAGAAGAAACAAAGAAGCAAGCAGTGGAGATTTCCTGAATTTCCCTGAGTGAGAAGGAATAGGATATGATACACTTGCTTTGTTTTGAAGTGAACAATAATTACATGAAATCTAATTATTTCAGTTGTTCTTCTTTAATTATTATTATTTTATACTTTGTTTTAAAAGAAGTATGATTCTTTTATCAGACTAGGATATTACAGGCTGAAAAGAGAAGAGAGGGCAAGAGAGAACGAGGGATAAGAAAATGAGAGGAGGGCAAGAAAGAAGAAAACAGAGAAGAGGAAGAGATAGGGAGATATAGAAGGTGGAGAAGAAGAATGAGAAAGGAGAGAGGAGAGAAGAAAGGGAAATGAAAAAAAGAGGAAAAAGAGCAAAAGAAAACTAAGAGAGGAAGACAAGCAGGCCTCTGTGAGGCGAGGCCAGACACAGCTGGGTCCAGCCAGCTCCAGTAGACCCACCACTGGGCATTGCTGAGTCCAGCAGCCAAGGTGGTGGTGCCTCTGTGGTAACATATTCAGGAAAGGGCAAAACCAGCACTTGGGCAGAAGAGAAGGGTGAAAAAGAGAGCGTGAAACAGTAGTGTGAACACCAGGGGCAGAGAAGGAGGGGAGGAGGTGCTCCAGGTGCCAGAGCAGAGATTCCCCTGCAGCCTGTGGAGGACCCCAGGGTGGAACATTTGGGTAGTTCCAGAAGGAGCTGTTGCCCTTGGAGAGCCCAGGCTGGAGCAGGCTCCTCGTAGGAGCTGTAGTCCATAGAGAGCCTACACTGAAGCAGGCAAGAAGCGTGAGGGGGAAGCAGCGGCAGAGAGGAGCTGTTACAGACTGGTTGTAACCCCGCCATGCCTCAGCGCTGCCCAGTGAGGGGGAGGTCAAGGGACCAGGAGTAAAGCAGGAAAGTTGAGCCTGGAAGAGGGGAGCTGTTGTTTGAATTCTTTTTTCTTTGTTTCTCTCTACCCAAATCTATTTTAATTTGCAATAAATTAATTGCACTTAAGTTGAGTCTGTTTTGCCTCTTATGGTAACTCGTAAATAAGCTCCCTGTCTTTACCTTTACCCACAAGCTTTTTCATCCCCTTTTCTCCCTTTTTCCCACTGAGGAGAGGGAGTGAGTGACTGGATGAGCATTTGGCTGCTGGCCAAGGCTAAGCCACCACAAGAAGAAAGAAAGAGAAGAGAGGAAGAAAATAGATGAGAGAAGAGAAAGAAAAGAGAAGGAAAATAGGAAATAAAGGAGAAGGAAAAGAGAGGAGTGAAGAAGAAGAGAGAAAAAGAAAAGAGAGAAAAGAGAAAATGAAGAAAGCAAAGAGAAAAGAAGAAAGAATGAAAATAAAACGGAGGAAAGAAAAAAGAAAGCAGAAGAGACAAAACAATTACAGGGAAAGAAATGGGAGAGGACAACTCAGACAAAAGCAGAAAGGAAGGAACAAAGAGAACATGAAAAGGGAGAGAAGAAGGAGAGACGATTAAAGTAAAAGAGAAAAAGGGCAAAGAAGAACAGAAACAACGGGCAGGAGAGAGAAAAGGAGAAGAAAAAAATGAGAGGAAGATAGAAAAAAGGAACAGAGGAAAAGGGAAAGAGGAGAGAGAGAAGGAAAAGAAAAAGAAAGAACAGAAGGAGACAAAGGAAAATGAGAGAGGAGGAGGAATAAAAAGGAAGTGAGTCTAAGCACATCCACTGTGGCTGAGGAGTTTGTAACTGAATACTGTTAGCAATGAAGTTAAAATTTGCAACTGACTGGAAGGGCTTGTATGTGGTACCAGTATGTGGGAACCAAGACCCTGGAAATTACTTTCCGTCAAGTAAAAAAGTGTAAAATCCGTATATTAAAGTAACTCAGTTTTGGTGGTTTCAGCATTGCCATTCCATGCATAAAATACATTCTTTCCAGGTAAAAATTTCCGTAGAAATTGTAATAAGCATTAAAAACTTTCCTACTGATTTGGAAAATTGATTACTTAGGTAGATGGATGGCGTGGCTGAAGTGAGGATTATGACAAACTCCAGCAGGCCATCATGGTGGCATCTATTAATTTTTAAGAATGGGCAAAGCTAATAAAACAATTTAATTAGGGTAGCTCAAACTTAGGTCAATTTTTGCTAGTGAAAGTCAAGAAAAAAATAAATCACTTTTAAGTTCAGCATAGCAATTTGCTTTAGTCCTTTCTATTAGGGAGAAATATTATTTAATAATCTCATAGACTGGTAGTTCAACATTGAATAACATAGTCAAGATTTAAAGATTTCTGAAATGAAAAAAATCCATACTTCTCCTAAAAAACCAATAGCTTAAACTATACAGTAGTAAGTGGACTTTGCTCAGCAATACTTGTTTTCTTTAAATGGTTAAATATTGCCACAATTTAAGTCTTTTCTCTGAAATATGCTTACCTTTTGAAATTTAATTCTAATAGGTCTTAACAGCATGTTGCATTTTCTTTTCATTGCTTGGGGAAGGTGTGAAGAGATGCCTGTACTCAAGCACCTATTCTAATTTTATTTATTTAGTCGCAATTGGTTTTAATGGCAGTGACTGGAAAACTGCTTTGAAATCATGTGAGAGAGCAGGGATGTGACCTTAGGCTCAAGCGGAAGAATGTGTGGGGCTCCTTCAAGCTTGGTAATTCTGCTTTCGCTAAGCAGGGCGGTACCTCTGCCTCTCCCCTCCTGTGTCTTCTCGTGCCAGCTGTAGCAACCCAAGGGGTTACAGCCCAGGCGAGCCGCCTGCATCTGGCATGGCGGGGAGCGGCTGGAGGGAGCGTGTGGTGTTACCGACAAAAGGTGAAATACAGCCCGTGCTCTGAGGAGTCTGAAATGGGAACCCGTTGTGTCAGTCTGAGGCCATCCTTCTCTAGTTACTGTAAACCGTTATTGCAGCCGAAAGAATAATCCTGCTCTCTACAAGCTGCTTTTCCCATTCTGGGCTGCCCACCTCCCTGGGTGCTGGCACCAGCATTCACGTGGCTGTTTGGGGAAATAAGCAAGATTTAAAATTTTGGAAAAAAAAAAAGGGGGGGGCACGGGGCAGGGAGAAACATGTTGTAGAGACAGGGATGTGTGGTCTGCCTTAGAAGGAAGCTGATGAAGCTGCTGCTTTGAGTGGCAGAGCTGGCCAAAGGGACTTGAGCCCAGTATCAGTGCAACCCTTGGTGGTGGAAGCAGAAGCTACCCCATTGCCTTCCGTACGGGAAGAGCATAACTGCCGGGTGGTGTCTTGTCACTGCCTCACCTGCGCTAACAACAGCCCCTGCTGTGGATTGCAAGAAAGGCTGGGAGTTCTTCTAGTCGGCCAGGGGAGGAGTGTGGCTGGAAACTATGACTGCATCAGGATGATGTTCCTTGTGTAGCATGATAAAGTAGGAGTCTTACACAGCCTTCTGAACTAGACCTGGCCCACAGTGGTTTTCTTGCAGCACTTTGTTCTGCCTCCTTTTCCCTTTTTCCACTGTGCAGCAGTTGATGAAGCCACTGTCAGATGTTTCATGGGCTTCCTCTGTAAGTGGTGCAGCATCTCAGAAGTCCTGTTGTTCTTTTGCAGTGTATTTTATCACTCTGTTGCAGATCTCCAGCAGAGGCAGCTAATCAGTGACCTAGCAGTTGCAGCGATTTCCAGGCTTCTTCAGGAAGGTTCACTGAATATCTTCTGGGAGCTCCTGCTTCTGGGAACTTGTGTGGCTTGCTGCTGCAGGTCAGGGCCAGCCTGTGGAGGCATTTGTCTCTCTCAGCTCTTACAGACAGCTTTTATTGGCTACTTGCTGGTTTTGGACCACCTGTGTATTTTCTCTTTAGCTAACCATTGATCGAGCAATGTCAAGCACCTCTTTGATGAACGCTTGAGGAGTAGTTGTTTATATGGTGGGCAAGAGCGAAGCTCCCAGAGCCCAGGAAATGGGGAGCCAAGAGACCTGGCAGTTATCACAGCAGTTAGGACAAGATGGGGACAATTGATAGCCAAAAATTAGCTCAAGACAATGTGAGACTGCTTAGGACTGTGCAGTGATGGTATGATGTGCTGTAGAGCATGGTCACCAGCAGCTGTTCCTGGCACATAAGAGGCCTGCAGAGAAGGACAGGTGTAGTGCCATGGAAAGAGGTGAGCAAGGTTGTCAGGGAAGGCGTCAGAGCCAGCAGAGGTTCAGCAAACTGTGTACCTGAAGAAAAGAAGGGTGATAGTTATTTGAAACCATATCCTGAGAGAGACAGAGGCACCCATCTGCCAACCTGGTGTACTTGCTGTAGCTGCAGGTTTACTTTTTATTGGGTACTTGAATCACAGATGTTGTAGATGGACATATCTGAGGCTTGGCCAGCCATCAGACTTCACCCTTGCTGTTCTTCCATGTGGCCACCATGATACTACTGGGATGAGCCCAAATATATGAAAAATGACTGCAGAGACTTGGGGGCAAGGGTGAAGAGCACAAATGCCCAGATGGTGTTTTCCTCAATCCTGCCAGTGAGGTGAAAATGCTCAGGTGTCAGGGGACGTATCCCTCGGGTCAAAGCGTAGCGGCATGGCTGGTGTCACAGGAAAATCCATGGTACCCTCTTTGAGGAAGAAGGACTGGGGAACAGGGACAGGATCCATGAGATGGCGTGTGGCAAGGACATATTTTGTTGACAGTCTCAGTGACCTTTTCCGGAGGACTTTGAATTAGGTACTTCATGGGAGGGTTGCTGCAATTTGAGAAGCAAAGGCATGGGGGACATAGAGGAAGTGTCTGGGGAACAATATGGTTGGAGAAACCTTGCACTTTATGCAGGTGGTTTGACTGGGCTGCCCATAGCAAGTGTCTATACACAAATGCACAGAGCACGGGAAACAAGCAGGAGGAAATTGCAAGTCTGCGCACAGGCTTACCAAGACATGGTGGGATAGTTCATGCAATGGAGTGCTGCCGTGGATGGGTGGATGGAGACAGTCTGGCAAAGAGAGGCAGGAGTGCGCAGTGCTTTGCCTTGGAATGGGTACTGAGCTTGTCAAGCTCTGAAGAGAGAGCTCAGAGGGCAGAACAACATAAGTAATGTTGTGGTAGGCATCTGTTGCAGACCATCTGGTCCAGAAGTAGTAGATGAGACCTTTAAGTAACTGCTGGGGCTGTGCAATTATTGCAGGCCGTAGTAGTTGTGGGAGATGCAAGCAAGCCACAGTATTCCTGAAAGTCAGTTTCTTGATGCAGATGATTGATCAGCCAGCTAGGGGACATGCTGTCCTGGACTTGTTACACATGAGCAAGGAGGAACTTATTGAAGGTGTGAAGGTTGATGACTGCCTTGACCATGGTTGATAATCAGATTATGGACAAGGGAAAGGGCCCAGGAAAGCTGTTTTATCTTCCTTGATGAATGAGAATGCCCATTCTAATGCACAGGATGTCAAGCAAGTGTGGCAGGAAGCCAGTATGAATGAGCAAGAGCAAATTATGCCTGACCACCCTCCTCACTTTCTATGATCAGATGACTGCTTCAGTGCATGAGAGGAGAGCAGCTGGTGTTGTTTACATTGACTTTAGCAAGACCTTTGGCATTGTTTCCCATAGTATCTTCAGAGTCAAATTGGTGAGATAGGAACTCAGTAAGTGGGCAATAAGGTGGACAGAAATTTGCCTGGACTGCAGGGCCCAAAGGGTTTTGATCAAAGGTGTTAACTCGAGTTGGTGACCAGTTACTAAGTGGTGTTGCTCAGGCATTGATACTGAGGCTGTTATTTCTGAATGTTGCTATTGAACACCTGGACGATGGGACAGAGTGCACATTCGGCAGCTTTGGAGATGATCCTCAACCGGAGGGAGCGGCTGGTACACTGGAATACTGGACTGCTGTTCAGAGGGATCAAGACAGCAGAGAATTGTGCTACAGGAACGTCATGACATTCCACAAAGGCAAGAGCAAACGCCTTCATCTGGGACATCGTAACCCACGGAGCAGTACGGGCTGGGGGCTGACAAGCTTTGCAGAAAATGACCGGGGGTCCTGATGGTTAACATGCGAGATGTTGGTCCAGCAATGGGCCCTTGCAGTGAAGAAGGTCAAGCCTGTATTGGGCTGGGTTAGCAGGAGTGTGGCCAGCAGGTCAAGTGAGCTGATCCTTCCCCTCTGTTCAGCACTTGAGAGACCACTTCTGGAGTACTGAGACCAGTTTAGGCCACCTAGTACAGGAAAGGTACTGCTCTACTGGAGTCCAGTGGAGGTTCACTGAGATGGCTAGAAGCTAGAGCTTGTGATGTATGAGGAGAGCCTGAGAGAGCTGGGCTTGTTCACACAGGAGAAGAGAAGGCTCAGGGGGATCCCATGGCAGTCCACAGCTCACTGATGGGAGGGTGTAGAGAAAACAGAGCCAGGCTTTTCTTGGAGGTTGCACAGGGACAGCATGAGAAGCAAAGAATGAGAGGCACCAGACGCAAATTGGAACATGGAAAATTCTGATTTGATACTAAGAAAAATATTTTCCCAGTGAGAGCAGTTAAGCACGGGAGGAGGTTGTCCAGAGAGGCTGTGAAGTCTCCATTCTTGGAGACTTCACAAAACTTGACTGGACAAGGCCCTGATCCAAGTGGCCCTGCTTTAGCAGGAGGTTGGACTAGATAACTTCTGAAGTTTCTTCCAATGTAAATTAGGCTATGATATGAGTATGCGAACCTTGGTGGAGCTGAATGTTCTTAAAAATAGCTGTAACTTCTTTTTAGGGGGGTGGGGTGTATTTTTTATTTTGCATTTGGCTAACCAGTTATATCTCAATACCACACACAAGATATTCTTAAAGCTTTGCAGAGAAAATTGTGGAGACTGGCCAATTAAAAAGCCAAATTAAACAAGAGAACTTGGGATAAGTTCATCGAGGTCCCTTGTGGAGGATAATTAAATTTCAGAGGCCAAAAGGCATTTGGTGATTACCAACTATAGCTTGTTCAGCATAGTCACTTTACTTTCCACCTTAATTTTTTTTTTTTTTTTTAAAGGAGTAAGCTTCACCCAACTTGATGCCAAGAATATTTGGAAGGGTGGGGTGGTTTTTTTCTCATTTTATACATTGCACGTTTTGTGGCAGTGTTTTTCTTGGGTTTAGTGCTTTTTTGATTGTAGCACAGTCATTACTTCATTTTTCTAAACATACGTATTTAAAACCCACAAGGGCCTGTGAAATCTGATCCTAAAATAAGACATCACATACATCAAACCCATGGTTTCTTGAAGAAGGCAATTTTTTAACCTCTGCTCTAGAGTTCCTTTCATGTGGCAGGAGTTCATTTTTTTTCTTTTCTTTATAATTTTGTCCTTCATGGTGATCATTGGTGTGAGAGTAGAAAACGCTTTTTAATGAAATCAGTTCAAACAATTCAAAGGAAATGTGTTATTAAAAGAGGAAAGAAAAAATATATATTCTTGAATAGCAAGTAGCTGTCAGAGAGAACTGGATTATTTGACCAGTATAAGAATTTGTTACACAAAGACATCAAATAGTTTCTTTTGAGTGATGTTGAATGAGGAGGCTGTTCTCTGTCCGGTGGACACCTCGGCTGCCGTGACCATCTCGGACACACACTGATTTCTTTTTCTTTTGGGTTAATTTTCTTTCTGAAGCATTCTTCTTTTAGGATTATTTAATCTTTGCCTGTGTCTTTCAAAAACATTCAAAATACCTTTTGTTTGGTTTTGTTATCATTGCTTTTTGATTGTATTATTTGTACTACATCTGAGAAAATGGTAAGGATTCAAAGTACAGAGGTGCATTTACTACATGTCCTGTCTGTGAGATTTTTCTTCACAAAGAAGAAACCCCTGGGTTTTTCCCAGGTGTTAGGTAACACAGAGAAGTGTAAACATTCGCTATAAAACTTGTATTCTCATTTCCTTTCTGGTCGAGGAATGCTTGGTGTGCCATATGTGAATATCATTTAAAGAGGTGTCACGGTGTTTCCAGCAAACTTCTCAGACATTCAAGATATTTGGGGAGACCTGCTCAGAGGCTGACAAAGGGTAATCAGCAAAAATAATGGGTAGGGATATTTAAATCTCAGGAAAGCGTGTTTGTATTTCTCTGTCTGCAGTGTATAATATGACATTGGTATGATGTGTTTGTGTGCTTTTAATTTTTTCATCTCAAATTTACCTGATATACTGCTAGCATCTTGTTTTCAAATACATCATAAATCTAGAATAAATTTATATCTTCATAGGAAATTTTTCCTTCAAAAACATTTTTTCAAAGAATAATATTTGGAGGGGAAAATCCAAGGCAATAACTCTGTAAAAATCTGTTCAGGATCACTTTTACGTTTTACATAAGTTATGGAACGTTTATATGTAAAGGTTTTCTTGTGAGAGAAAATGGTTTAGGGAAAAAAAGAAAAAGTCTCCCCGGTTTAAGGAGTGGTGGGATTTGCGATGAACTTTTGTTCCTGTGGCTTTTCATTGTATTGTTTTAGATGAGTTGTAATAAACCTCTGGTTTCACCACAGATGAACTCCATTTGTAGTTTTTTTCTTCTGGAACATTACTACGGCTATTGTCACCAGATTTAAACACCATCATAAGTTTTCCCAGGCTGCCAGCACCAAGAGATCCAATACACTTTGCTTTAGATATCAAAAAGATTCTATGTCAATGTTGTAGGGTGCCAGAACTTCATACAGCTTGGCCTCAGACCACAGAGTGCTCTGAAGGTAAGAGTGGAAATGCTGAAATTGATGGAAATGTCTATCAAAGGCCATTGTACAGAGGTCTGGTGTGTTGTCAAAAAGAAAGATCCGATACACCATAGTGCTGCCATACAGCTAAGAGGTGAAAAAAACCTAAGGCTATGCCATCATTTGCAAAAGTGAGCCAAACTCCCAGCTACTGAGAGGGAATTAGAGTAAAAAATTGTGGGTAGTCATGCATGAGACCTTTGCTTTACCAAGAAAGTGAAGTATCATCTCAGATCGTGTGGTCGGTCAGTCACTTGTGAGTGACTTGTGGGTGAATGCAACCAGTCTGGTGAAGGCTTAAAGAAACAAAACAACCTTTTCTTACCAGCGTTGCCCTGTCTTTTTGTCATTTTGGTCTTCAGCCAGCAGCTTCATGCACATGTCCACCTTGGGTTTTACATTATGGCATATGGCTGGAGCTTTCTTGTGTTTGTGCTTTTCTGGGTGTGCTAATGTCATGTAATTGCTGCACACAATGGCCGCATGTGGATGTACAAAGGCCCAGAGGGAGACTGCTTTTATATAGAATGATCCTAGAAATGGTAGAAATAAGTCTTAAGGGTAGTGGCACCACCTCCAGTATTTGTTTATTACCTATATCGTTTCACAGACGACTTGACTAATCTCTGTGCATCTCTCTGGGTGGCTCATAGCCACTCCTCCAAGGAGAGACACTGTTCTTCAGTGCTTCAGAGGTGCTCAGATAAGAGATGGAGGACATCTGTTAGTTCTGTGAAAGCAGCTTCACTTCCAGCTCCTTCGCCGATCCCAGGTTTGGTGAATTCAAAACGTAAAACCAGACTGGGTGAGTGTGTAAATGAGATTTCCTGCTAAGGAATGTGGGAAGTACCCTTTTATGATACCTGCCTTGAACTTAGCGTCCATGTTGAATTCCTCTCCAGTATTGCACCAGATTATTTCACATTTGAAGGACAATGAAAAGATTCAGTTTCTCGGTGATGTATCAGACGCTTTAGTCAACTGCGATCCCAGCTGCTTTTAACTCCCTCGCAAAGGGCAAGGTTCAAGTTCATTGTTCTTCTGCTTTAGATATTTGGGGTTCACTACTTGGGTGCAAGGTATCTGTGACAGATGTGTTAGGCTTTAGCATGTCTGTTCTGGTCCTTGTTTTTTTCCATCGTAGAATGCTGTGAGTTGGAAGGGACCCCAAAGATCATCTAGTTCCAACCCCTCTGCCGTGACAGGGGCACCTCCCACTAGACCAGCTTGCTCAGAGCCCTGTCCAACCTAGTCTTGAACACAACCAGCATTAGGGCTTCTGCAGCCTCCCTGGGCAACCTGCTCCAGTGTCTCAACACCCTTAGAGTGAAAACTTCTTCCTTACGTCTAATCTTAATCTCTCCTCCTCCAGTTTAAAGTCATTACCCATCATACTAATAATATTCTTACCTCTATCTTCATGTGCTTTAGAAAAACCAAGACATTTATATGAGGGTATATAAATTTTTAAGATTTTGATGTATATAATTTTTTAAGATTTTTTTTTTTAATCCTTTAAAATACATTTAAAATTCCAAGTGGGAGAGTTTGTATTAGAAATAAACCTTAAGTATAGTTTATTCAAACTGTATAAATAATATTCAACCTGTATGCACTTTAATGCCTATAAACCTTTAGCCTGTTTAAGGCTTAAGACTTTCTGTATTATGACTTTAACGTGGTTAAGACTTCAGGACATAAAGAGTTTTGACAGCCACACAAACTGTAGTCATCAAGAGTATTTTCTGTCGTTCTCATTAGTACTCCCTTTAAAATTAAGGAGCCAAGTGGAAGTCCAAATTGTAAAAAGCGTTTTTCTTGTTCCAATTTATGAATAAAAACTTTGTATGAGAGGCTCAGACCTAGCAGCCTCTGCAGTTTCACTAGTCTTTATATAAAAGTAGTAGATGGTTCCCTAGCTACCTACTACACGCATACTAAAACGTAACATTTTTATTGTTTAATAAATTATCTTGGATATGTAATATTTTGACATCTCCCTTTTTTCTTTTTATATCCAACACATCTAGTGTATTTTTGTTCAGCACTTGGAAGCCAATCTTTTAATCAAATTCCATTTTTTTTCCAAAAATGACTTAACAGAAATAAGTACACTTGTAATGATTTAGTCAATAAGATGTCATTTCTATTTTAACATCAGAAAATATGACTTAGATTAATTTTTGTAAGTTAAGTTAGGTGATTGCTGAATGCATTTATAATCTCCCAACTAGCAAAATATAATATTACATTAAAGCTGTATTTATTTGCTGATTGGGGTATTTTAATCGTTTCAGGCAATGAATGGTCTAACCTTGCAATAGGAAAACGAATGAAAGAAATTCAAAAGCAAGATTTAAATTGGTTGATCAAATCAAGTTTTCTGTTTGATAATATCAATTGGTTTAGTTTGGATTAACATGTTTAGTCCATGATTTTTCCGTTTATTGAAAGAAAGATCACTCTGAATGGAATTTTACCTGGAACATGTCATCTGTATTTAACGTTGGATGAGAAGACAATTACACTGCTTGGGGTCTCCCTGAGCGTACTGGGTTTGTGTGGCCAGGTTTTGGTAGTGGCAGCGGCTACAGGGGTGGCTTCAGTGAGCTGCTGCTAGAAGCTCCCCGTGTGTGATAGAGCCAATGCCAGCTGGCTCCAGGATGGACCCACCACTGGCCAAGGCCCAGCCCATCAGTGGCAGTGGTAGCGCCTCTGTGAGAATGTATTTAAGACAGGGGAAAAGTTACTGTACGAGAGCAATTGCAGCTGGAGAGAAGAGTGAGAGAAACAACTCTGCAGACACCAAAGTCAGTGAAGGAAGAGGGGGAGGAGATGCTGCAGGCACCAGAGCAGAGATTCCCCTGCAGGCTGTGGTGAAGACCATGGTGAGGCAGGCTGTCCCCTGCAGCCCATGGAGGTTAATGGTGTAGCAGATATCCTGCCAGCTCTTGGAGGACCTCATGCTGGAGGAGACGGATGCACCTGAAAAAGGCTGTGACCCTAGGGAAGCCCACGCTGGAGTAGGCTCCTGGCAGGACCTGTGGATCCATGGAGAGAGGAGCCCATGCTGAAGCAGGTTTGTTGGCAGGTCTTGTGACCGACCTCATGGTGCATCCGCACTGGTGCAGTTTGTGGAGAACTGCAGCCTGTGGGAAGGACTCATGTTGGAGAAGCTGGTGGAGGATTGTCTCCTGTGGGAGGGACCCCATGCTGGAGCAGGGGAAGAGTGGGAGGAGTTGTCCCCCTGAGGGGAAAGGAGTGGCAGAGACTTGTGAAGAACTGATCACAAGTCCCACTCCCCAAACCCTTGCACTGCTGTGGGAGAGGAGGTAGAGAAAATCGGGAGTGAAGTTGACCTTGGGATGGAGCAGTGGGGGGAAGGTGTTTTAAGATTTGTTTTTATTTCTCATTACCCTACTCTGATTTTATTGGTAATAAATTAATTTCCCCAGGTTGAGTCTGTTTTGCCTGTTGCAGTAATTGGTGAGTGATCTCCCTGTCCTTATCTTGGCCCATGAACCTTCTGTTACACCTTCTCTCCCCTGTCCATCTGAGAAGGTGGAGTGATGGAGCAGCTTTGATGGGCACCTGGTATCCAGCCAGAGTCAACCCACAATGCTGTGTAAGGGTCTACAAAATAACCAGATAAGACACTGGAGACTTAATAATTATGTGATTTGATTTGTTCAGACTAACTTGAAGCTTTCATTATTTAAAAGTTTGTAGGTGGTTGACAGGAAATCCTGAACTCCTCTGCATTGGTTTCAGCCGTTTCTCGGTGCTCTCTGCTTCGCTCTGGGCCAAGGGAAGGATCCTGTGCCCGTACCATTTGAATACAGTAAAATGTCTGAGTTTTTTCTCAGTCTTCTGCTCACTGAACCTCTCCTGCTTCTTCCTCCTGAGCCTGGGCTGGAAGATCTTCCCTTGGCCCCAGCCCTGGTGGCTGCTGCAGCCCTGCCAGCTCTGTCAAGCACGGCTGTTGGGAAGAGTGGTTCTAGAGCAGTCAGCAGCAGTTTGCCTGTCTTCTTGACATCAGGACAGGTATCGTCTTGCTGTGGTATAGCTGCGTAGGTTCCTGGTCTTTTGTATGTCACTCCCAAGCTAGGCCATGGCTACAGTCTTGTGAGGCAAGTTGGAACGTTTTCCCGGCACATGATAGCACGGCCATGGGCACGTGGCTCCTTGAGGATTGTGGGAAAGCTGCTCCTTTGGCTTCATCACACTGGAGATGCAGTACTGCAGCCTTGCTCTGTGAGCCCTTCAGCAAGCAGTGCACATCTAGACGTCTGGTTAATAGCCCAGCGTTTTTGGCTGCTGTGTGTGTTGGAAAAAGTACACTTAGGGTCTATGGTTAACCTCGGGCTTAAACAAAATTTTGATTTATTAAAGAGATAAAGAATCCTAGGATGCAGTGCTGGATGCTCAAGAGATTGTTCAAGACAAAAGCTATACACTGCAACAGGTTCCAGTACATGTACCAACTGATTGTTCAGTACAAATGCTGTATGCTGGAACAGGTTCCAGTGCATGTACCAACCGGGACTGGTGTGTATCTGATGTTCTGATAAAGGTCACTTTACAAACTTCCCCGCTCTGTTCTGGTGTTGGTTAAAACATCAAGAGCTACATTCACACTTTCAGACTCCCTGAGAACTTTCTTCTTCTTCCCCTACTGGTCATGAAGAACATAATTTCCTTTGGCTTCCACAGCCTTTTACATTTTTCTGCAAAATTACAATTACGCCATCTTTTACTTTCTGGACCACGCAAATGTGTTTTCTACAGCCTGCCCTCTTAACTTTTTTCTTTATCTGTTATGACTCTTGTGTACTCCAAAACCAGCATAACTTACTTGCATTGTAAAGATAGTTTATTCCGTTTATCTCAGGTCTAGAAATCAGTTCTGAAGTCTTTTGGTTTTACTTTGTGTCCAGCAGTGAGTAAAAATTGTTGCTCCCTTATGACTATGGACCTGTATAAAATGAGCAGATTATTGCAAACAAATCCTGATCACATTTACAACAGCTACGAGCTCCTCTTGCAGCAGTCATTGTTCGATTCGGGAACTTATCAGGAACCCATGTAAGCTCTGGGAGGGGGCAGGGAATCGAGTGGCTGAAACTGGCCTAGAATTAGAATTAAAAATATAAACATTATCATTTTCAGGATTTCTTTTTATGAAGCTGCGTGCTTGAGAAGTTTACAGCCTAAAGATACGGGTTTTTACTGTCCTTTTTAGAGATTTTTGGAGTGTTTTGGGGAGGGCGGCGGGGGAGAAAGCAAGCAGAATCTGTACATCCCCTACGAGATTTTGCGGAGCATTTTGTGTGGAGTCCAGCATTTCGGGTGAGGAAGCACTGGCTCCATGACCAGTAGAGGGAGCCCAGAATCGCAGAATATTGGAGATACTTTTGTCTGGGGAAGTTGGGTGAGAAGCTTCCTTAGATAATGCACGGGAATTTTGGGATTGTGTGTGGAAGGGTGTACTGAGTACTGCCAACTTAGAGTCATACAGGGAAAGGGCATTTATGAAACATTGAAATGTCTGATGCCTTTTATATGATCGGATTGTATTGACAACCTTTATTTTGGAAGGCTAATGAGTAATTTTTTTCTCTTTCCTATGTTGCTGGTCATTGTAACTTCATATCACCTTTACAGAAAGTAAGTAACTTTTAATTTTTAAAATCTCTTTGAAAGTGTGGGCATGTGGGTACACTGCTTGTATGTATGTATGTATAGATGTATATGTGTATAAAGTAAACGTACGAACAGAAAACAATCAGTCTTAAAGACATAATGCCATAAAGAGTGATTGCCATGCGTGAATGGCTTTTAGAATACCACGACGGTTTAAAGCAGTCTCACCCAAAAGATTATAAACAGTATGAAAGTTCTGCATCTGAAGGCTGTAAATGGTAAACATACTCCTCACGTGTAGACTGTGGCAACAAAACTTGAAGCATATTGGTTTAAAATATGTTATGGCTCTAAAAATTCACAAATATCAAGTTACAAAGTAGAATATTCTCGTATGCAATTTGATTTAACTGAATTAAAGTTGAACTGTATTGGAGCATTTCAAGGACTTGGGTCAAACTGTGCCATTTTTGACATTCAAAGATACTCAGCCTTATAATTGGCCGTCCTTGGCTGCTACATTAATACATGCCTGCAGCTCTGAGCAGAACAAATACATCCTCAGGCTGTAGGAAAATTTACAAAGCATGCGATAAGTAGTACGGATCCCTCGGAAACGGCTCTAGGATTCCGACATCCATCTGCATCATGGGATCTTTGGTTGCTGACTCTTCTAACCACAGCCCCATGTGTTGTGATAGCATGTACTGCAAGAGTTTCCAGCATCCCTTGTAACTCTTGGGAATTTTAATACAGTGTTTTAAGGCTGCCTGCACTGACGGAAGAATAGACAAGTCATTGGTTAACGTGGCTTGAAACAGCAGTGATAAAGGACACTGTGGAATTTCAGCTGGAGCTGCTAGCTCAAAATAAATCCCACGCCACAGTGTCCAGATTATTTTTTCATCTGCAACTTAAGCAAGTGTGGTTTGTTTTGGGCTCGTTGTAGACATACGTAAGTCCCAATTTTCAGGAAAGGTGGATATGGATCTTTGGTTGCATGCCAGATTATTTGGGAATTACAGATATCTGTATGAAACAAGCATAACAGTAGTTAAAGTACTTATTGTCTCAGTAGCCGATACGCATTGCTTTGCAAGTCAGAGAGTAGTTTCTATTGTCCACTTGCCAGCTGGCTAGACTTGGGAGATTAAGATATCTGCTGTGAGCACAGTAGTGGCCATGAGATATTGCCAAATCCTCTATTTTGGGTTCATTCATCTTGTATCATTTTAATTGGTTAATGATATCTAAAAATAAGTGTGGAATCCAGAATATCTACATGGGAATAGAAGGATACAGATCGTGCATACCTGCACACACAGCTTTGTTTCTTGTTGATATATTGAGTTTGTCTCCTGTTGCAGAGTCAGCAAGTTCTTTCTGTCTCGCAGACCAAGTCTTAATCTGTGATAATGTTTCACTGAAAAGATCCAAGACTGTAAGAGTTGAAATTGCTTCACGTTGTGTATCTTAACATATGGAAGAAATTACGCAACTACAACTGCTCTATTAAATGCTTTGTGTCTTTGCTTGTCAAAGATTAATACAATAAAGAAAATGTGTAAAGAGAAGTATCCTGCTTATTCCAAAACTGGTTTAAGTAATCGTTAAACTGAAGGAAATCTCTTAATGTTTTCTGTGCTCCTGCTAGCAGTATCGTTATTTTTCTACCGTGTTTAGTTTTGTATTCTGTTATAGTATTGTATCAAAACCAGATGTGGAATTAGTTTTATTTGCAGGGAAAAAAAAAGAAACGTCAAAAACTTGTCAAAATATTCATATTGGATGATAGTATTTGGAATACTCATCAAATAGCTCCCTGGTAAAGATCTAATGTGTTTACCAACAAGCAGCATTTTTACCTGTACTTTTTGATTTTTATGTAGTAATGTGACCAAGAATAAATAAATTATATTGGACAGGGCTTCTTGTCCTGAGGACACTTTATAGTTTAATTTTTACTGTAAGAGCAATTACCACACTATCCGTCTTGCCATTAAATTAATATGTGTACAGTAAGGATGAATTCTGTTGTAACAGAGCCATGGAACTCAACAGAAAGCCTCATCATATGAGAGATGACAATTTCAGTCCAGTTTTATTTATAAAAAAAGATCAGTCATGCAAATTTCAACAGAGATTGCACATCGTGTTATAATATTGCATAAGAAAGAACAGTAATTTCTGATGGACTTTTAAAGCCCTGTTCCTGGTTTATAGTAGAGTATATAATTAATCCTGAAATACTTAGCAGCACACTTAATTGAATGCACAGGCATTGTTCCACTTAACCAAGTGGAATATATTTACGTGGCTAAAGATAAGCGTGCGTGCAGGCTGGGGACCCCAGGGAGGAAGCACAGTTTCAGATTTAGTCCCTGAGTACACAGTGTACATTAGTCAGTAAATGGGGACAAAGATGTGATAGTACATCTATAAATCTTGTACTTTAATTTTAAAATTAAAACGAAATAAAATAATTCATGACGACCTTCTTCCCCGCCATTTCTTAGATCAACTTTTCAGAATATTATAAGTGTAGGTGGCGTAGAAACGTTTGCTTTCTTTCCCTGATGTAAATGTGTATATATTACAAAGACATCCCTGTACTCTTTTTTTTCCTTAATGTGTTGTGTTTCTTTTTAAATAGTCCCTTAACAAGCATTCCGCAGCGGTATTACAATGACTGCCTTGAGTAGGTCAATCTCTTAATCTCTAAAACAACTCTAATTAGAAGAGATAGCTCTTCATACAGGGTACAAATGTGCTTGTATTTATGTACAGCAATGCATGCTGACCATGTTAAGCCAGAAGAAGGCTTAACTATATATCACTTTTAATTTTAAACGTGTTCTTCCTGGGCTCTTTATTATTCTTTTGTTGCCTTTCATCCTATGGGATGCAGCTGCCCTTGAACTTGGTACTGTTTTGATCATTCATGTGCAGCGGCCACATTGTCTGTAACATTTAAAAAATGAGGCTTCGTGGTGTTATTTACTAAGTAATTTCACATAAATATTTGGACTTTGGTTCGCTTAGAATGGGGAGCTGGTTGCTGTATGAAGAAAAAGCATAATTATAATTCACAGACTTTTTGCCTCGAGCCTAGGGGACAGATGCATATGATTAAGTTTGAAACTGGCCTGTTATTGTAATGTAGATGTTTTCAGGGTTGAGAGAATTAAAAAAAAAAAAAAAAAAGCCAGGCAAGCATGAGTTTTTAAAAAAATAGACTGAGGGAATAGTTTTACAAGAGGCACTCAATCTCGGACTGCACGATTTTATTTTTCAGTGGAACCTCTCCATTAGCTTGCCTGAATGCAATGCTTCATACTAACACTCGTGTAGGTGATGGAACATTCTTCAAAATCCCTGGAAAGTCGGGACTCTACGCTCTCAAAGTAAGTTTAGATTTTGTATATGGAGTACATAGTGCTATTAATCCATTTTATGAATGTCTCAATAGAGATAAAGGTAAACAGATTCGATTCTTTGGAGAGGAAATGACCTGATAGTCTTTCTAACTGCTTTCAGATGTCTTCTAAAAGGATTTATAATGAAAGTAAACATTGAGTGTTTCATCCTAGAAAGCATATACATGTTCTCGAATTTGGTATATGGTATAAAAAACAAGTAGCAGAGCTAAAATGCTGCTTTCTCTGAGTTGTTCACAGAAAGGCCTTTGTTTTAAGAGCAGTGAGCTCAAGAGGATCACTGACTTTCTCATTAAGTAATTGTATTAATGCTTGATTCTGAATAGTGCAAAAACTATTTGCAAGTCTAATATATATCAGCTTTTAATGTACAGGTTGCAAATTTGGGGTTTTTTTGAGAAGGAATATAATTATAGAGATAGAATTTTGCCTTTATGCTGTTTCTATTCTTTTCCCTCTTTATTTTTTCGTTTGGGTATATATATGATGGTTTCTACGTGTGGAAATTTTCTCATGCTGTATGTGATCAAACTTAGAGAGGCTTCACAATAGGAGTGGAGGAATGTGAGGCAGAGGTGGAAAACAAGAAAGTGACATTATATTGTTTGGCCGTCTAAATGTAGTCAATTAAAATTTAGGTCTGGGGGAAGGTAATTTGTGACAGAGTTCTTTGATGTAAGGGTTTTAAAAAGATAAAACTCTGTAGATCTGCCTGCTCCTTATAACTAGAAATTCTGTGTCTGAGATTGAATGAATAGTTTTCAGAAGCTCTGTTTCCTAATTGACTAAAACAAATGCTGTTGTTTTTCTTTAAATCGGGAGATATTCTTGGCACAAATCCAGGTATTCACAATCACTCCCATGCTTGTGAGCTCCAGGTTGCTTCAGCTATTTGAATTCAGGAAACAGGCAAGGGCAGAAAAGAAACATTAAAGGATTGTGTTTTGATTCACCGTTGCAAACACTCAACTGGAAAACTAGGATTTTTAACAGCCAAACAACTATTTTTATTAAAAAAAAATAAAATGGTGGAAGATCTTGCATTTTATTTGACTTTTTTTTTAAAAGAGTGTATTAGGGCTTCACGAAATAGCATTCTTGCTTTTGCTTTTCACATTGTTTCATGAAGGTCTCTTTTTATGTCTTTCTATGAAGTAACTCACCAGCATATTTTATTTTATTCTGTTTTTTGAAATGTAAGCATGAGAGTACACTGCAGTAATCTATTTTTGGAGATGCAGTAGGACCACGATTGATTTTTTTTTTTTTCTTGTTAATTTTAGTTTTCTTTTTCTTTTTTAACTGTAGAAAGAAGAATCAACATGCCCTACTGATGGAACATTGGATTTAGGATGTGAATCTGAGTTAGATGGCACTGAAATGGCTGAGACAAACAATAATAATGGAGAAGAGAATGGTGGTAGGTGTTTCTATTTCAATATTAGAGGGCATATTTGGGGAAAATAAAAAGTATTGTTTACTTAAGATTTTCATGGTGTGATTTCTAAACAGTATAAGTAATATTTTATACTCAGTGGAACTAGTTTTGAGTGACTCTTGCTTTTTTGGCCTTGTAAAGAGATCAGGAACACTTAAGTGCCTTTATTTGACTTAGATTTGTAATAGACAATGGGTAGTACTGTTGGGTGTGTTTTGAATTTTGGATTACAATTTTTTTGTTCTAGGCCCCACAGCTAAAGAGTAATTTGCCTTCCTGGGCTTCAGACTGGCAGTTGTTTGATCAACATCTCAGTGATTTCAGTGTGGGCATGTGGGGTTGGTCCCTCAGTAGAGTTCTGGGCACGGGACAAAGGTTTGTATTTTTTTTGTCTCAGGCAGAGATTCTCTTGGGTGCCATGTTGACAGAAAGACACGTTGAAGTATCAAATCCTGTGCATTTTTTTTTCTCTGAGATAATGACAAACTGCAAGAACTTGAAAATAGCAACCTTTGAAATATTTTTTCTTTTTGAGAGGTAGTAATGGCTCACAAAGAAAACACAATCCTGCAGTCACTTAAAATTGCTTGCAAGTAATAGAAATTAATATTATTCTTATTAAAACTACACTCTTGTAATGCTTATAAAATGCATGCTTTATGCAAAAATCAAGCTTCCCAGGACCTTTGAAATAAACATTTTCTTGATCAGTTCTCTCCTGCTTCCCCCTCACAACCTGTCCCACTGCTGGCCTGCGGCCTTGTCTCACTTCGTCTGTGGTGAGAGGCTGTTCTGTTTACAACTAGGACATGGAAAGGCTCAGCTTGCGTTGTTATTCTGCTACTGATTTCATTTTTGATCTTGAGCAACTTACTTATCTTCTGTGCTGCACCTGTACGGGACCGATTCTGCTAGTTCAGTATTGCTCGCTAGCAGCAGAGAAAAACATCACAAGCTGTTCAGTGATGGAACTACTCAGACTGGTTGCTGTGCATTTAATGGTGAAGTTTTGAAGCTCAGTGGAAAAACAAAAGTCAAGAATTATTAAATGACTCTGCCTATTCATTTTCTTCGATATATTATGGCTATGATTTAACAGACTCTGCATGTGCGGTGGTTTTCTGCTTGTGTAGTATACACTGCATGTCTACATGGACATACGTATTTGTTCAACAATTCCTGTCTGATACTCAGACAATTTGTTGATGTATGCTTCCCTACGTCACAGGAAGAATGCAGTGGTGAGAAGCAGCGTAAATGCAGTTACAGATGGGAAAGCAAAAGTTGATGTTGCTTGTTATATAGAAATAAAAATCATGGCAAAAACCTGGCAATTATTTAGGAGTGGTAGGGTGTAAATAAGGGTGCCAGAAGTAGAAAATTGCTGGGTTTTGACCAGGAGGAGGCTGCATACTATTTTCACAGTTTACAGTAATAAAAATAATTCTAGCGCTTGTGGTGACATAAAAGAACAGCTGCTAAACTTAAACATTTAAAAGTATTTGGGGTAGAGCAGTAAATTACACCTAGATTGATTGTAAAGCTGAGAACTTTCCCTCGTGTTTCATCTTTCACAAATCTTGGAAAACTGCAATATATTTATCATTTTGAAAACAAGACTTTTTTTTATATGTCGTGCAGTGGCTATATTGAAAAAGAGTAAATGGGATGGCAATAGTGAGTCTATATTGCATATAGAAAGGCCAGTGCTGCATGGGGCCACTAAGGAACTGAAGGCATCGTGTCTTGTATCAGTCAACTGATACAGAGCAGAGTTTTGTCAAACATGTTTGATAACAGCTTTTCTTGAGACTGACAGTTTTGTAATGAAAGATATCTATTGATATATATGTAGAATTCTCTAAGTGAGTTCATTTGCAGTATAGAATGTTTGGCTTCAGAACAGGGCCATGCCCAAGAAATGAAGGGAATTTTAAACGGATTGAAAATTACAAATTATTAGATGGGCAACTGCGTAGGAATCACCATCCACAGTAGGGATTTTTGCGGTTCTTTTGAGGATGGAATTTGACCACTCTTCATTCAATATCTTTGTCAATACGTTTTGAAAAGTATAAAATCCTTCTTGATTAAATTTATTGACGGTAAATAATAATGTTGAGATCCCTCTTGATTGCCCCGTGAATGATTACAGTTGAATAACACGATTTTTTTTAGACTTCAAAGTGAAGAAAAAAGGTCGCATTTGCGCAGTGGAAATGTATATTCAATAAATCAATAAATCTGAAAAGCATTTAAGGATCACAATAGAAAATGAATTGAACATGAATGAGATGCTTTTGCTAATTAGTCCAATGCAGTTCTTGGACTATAATTCTGGTAGTACTGGTTAAACAACATAGGCGCAGTGTTTCCTTTGGCTGTAGCACTCGTTAAGTGATTACTAGATTCATTATAGCTGTAAGAAAGAAATAAGAAAAATGGGAAAGGTTTTAGAAAAGACATGTAAGAACATCTGAGTGAACAAATACCTCTTTTGCTCTGGGAAATTAAACAGGGTTAGTCTAGTTAGTTTACCAAAGATGGGGTGGTGACTTGATGGGTTTGTAAAGATTTGAGAAAAGATGTTTCTATAGAAAATATTTGGTCTAGCAGACCAAATCTAGCAAGATGTCTATCCAATAAACTTTTCACACAAAAGCTGGGATTTTTTTTCTTTCCGGGAAACTATTTCGTGGCATTAAAATAACGTTAGATTTAGTGCAAAAAAAAAGTGCTTTAGGAAATTCTCTGACTTGTGTTTTTAGGAAAGGTCAATGGATGCAGTGTCTCCTTTCAGCCTTTGTTTGTGTGATACGTTTGAGGTCAGACATTGTACTCTTAATTGCCCAATTGATTGCATTTTTACGTGCTCTGCTTTCCGCTGGGGCAGAGTCCAGAAGCCCCAATTCTGACAGAGCGATGAGAAAATGTTTCGCAAGAGTTTAAAAAATGCTACTTTCAAGTTAGCTGAAGGCAGAGGACGACACACTAAGCAACAGCCTCAGTCCATTTGTGGGCTTTTAGATGATAGTCTTCAGCTTTCAGAGTAAAAAGTACCAGCTGACACTCAGAGAAGAATAACGTTCCCCAGCAGGCACATTTTTCCCAATATAAATGCAGGCTACTGAACAATTTTATTAGCATAATAATGTAAAAATTCCTCCCAGTTATGAACACGTGACTTGGTGAAAGCTGTTACTCCACGTCAGTATTGCGGAACTGACAACTGCAATGGGCACACCTCACCATTTTTCAGATACGGTGGAGAAATTTTTATTTCCCCGCCTTCTCCAAAGACATACATTAAAGAAACTTTTTACACTACAAGTTGTTTGGAGTGGGATTTCTGTAGAAGCTCTCTAGCAGCCTCCTATCTTTTCACAAATTCCATTTCCTTCAAATACAGGGGCAGCATGTAAAGATGCAGTCGGTAAAAGAATTAAAATCCCAATTACTGTTGCCTGGGAAAATGATGACTATAATATCCTTTTGCCCATCAGTAGGATGTTCTGTTCTCAAAAAGCATTTGTCCCTAGGGTTTCTGAAGCCAGGGCTAATCCATCAGCCACGGAGTGCAGTTGATTAAAGATTGTCTTCACGCAAGCCAGTGGAATGCACAATGATGTAGCTGTGGAGGAGGTAGCAATTCCTACGGTAGCGTGACTTCCCTCCCCAACCCAACTCAAACATCGCTTCTGATGTTTGCCCAAATATGAGCAACATATGTCTTCTCTCGAGACACTCT
Source organism: Coracias cyanogaster (assembly GCA_033124195.1). Lineage (NCBI taxonomy): Eukaryota > Metazoa > Chordata > Aves > Coraciiformes > Coraciidae > Coracias > Coracias cyanogaster. The sequence goes on along the minus strand of JAVSBS010026052.1, from coordinate 43,928 downwards.
GGTTTTCAGCACTTCATAAACTGTAAGTTCCTCAATTGCAAACATGAAACAGCAGAATCAATTTCTTAGGCTGTTTTCTTAGAGATTGTAGATGAAATGATGGACAATAGAGGATCAGATTCATACTGAATCCTGAAATTTTGTCTTTGTAGCTACTGTGCTCTTGAATACCTCACGCTTTCTGCACTAGGAAGCCATTAGGACAACTCCTGTAGTAAGGAATGAATATTCACCATTGTTTGAAACCCAAGCCCACGTTTAGATGTTCAGTTCCTTTCTGGGAATGGAATTTCTGGCAATTCAGGGAAACCTGTTATCCTTAGCCTCTTGTCTCTTGGGAATGCTATTGGATGATTCTGCTGAGTATGTCTGTTGTACATGGCAACATCTGGATGTGGGCTAGGGCATTCTAAAAGCAGAAGGGCGGTAACGGAATAGCAGCTCGAACATACAGGATTTTGGATGACACGCCAGCAAGAGACAGGTTTTCACTTTTTTTGTTGTTTTGGTATTTGTTTGGTTGTTGGTTTGTTTTTTGTTTTTTTTTTTTTTTTAATCTCCCTGCAAGTATCTCTAAAATAAAAATATTGTACCCAGGATCAAGTTTAACGTCTGTTTGTTTCATTGCTGCTGGAGGGAGATCATAAGAATGAGAGAAGATATTGTAGAGCTTGAGGGAGACATCTTTCTCATCTGCTTTTTTTTTTTTTTGCTGTACAGCAGAGTTAATGAGGCCTAAGAAATCAGTGGCTTAGTGATGACAGGCTGTATATTTTTAGTGGAAAATGTTGACTTCCTTTGGAATAAGGATTCACAGTTTTCAAAGCTTTGTGAAATGTTTGGGCTCCAAAGCATGCCAAGAACATAATATGATTCAGTGCAAGCTACCAAGCTGATGTGGTATTTGAAGTCTTTTTCCAAAAAATACTATTCAATATTATTTATCATTTCACAGTGCTAGTATTGCTTTTCAAAAAGAATATTATAGTCACAGTAGTGCCCTTGATATATGCATCTGGTTTTGCTTGCTTTGGCTAATTTGTACAATTAACTAACTCCCAAACTGGTTTTCATTTTCAAGAGCTGATGGCAACAGTCGAGTTCTGAATTGTTCAGATTTTGCAAGTTGGGCTCTAGAGATCAAAGAGTGATGGAGGTGAATTACTTGATACATCTGTGTTGGCAAAGTGTGACCGTTTATGTCAATACAAGTATAGATCTATGTCACCCAAAGAAAATATTGAATTTTATGGATATTTTAGAGAGAGATTTTGTGTATGTGTTTCCTTAAGGGAGTTCTCTGTGAAGTTTTGGATCTCCAGAGAGTGTGCATACATTTTATGCTTGAGGTAGACTCTAGTCTTTAACATATGGGAGCAATATTAATTTGTGTTTTGTAATGTGGCCATTAGTAAACAATCCCTCTCATCTGTTGTGGTTTCTGTAACAAAGGAGGAAGTGAACTGCAGCTGATTTTACTCGTTTGATTTTAAATCAGTATGGTCTGTCTGAAATAGGAATTAATTGTGCTATTTGTTTTTTTGAAAATAAGCCCTTTAAAGCAATCCAGGAATTTTTCTGTCCATCTAGTTACATAAGTCTGTTCATAATTATTCCTAATAACTTTCAGTGGCAGTGAGACAGAATCATTTTAAGTTGGATTCCTATAAAAATAGTTTCTTTGAAGAAATATGTCTTCTAATATGTTTTATGTAGGTGTCATATTTCTTGGGCAGGGAAGGTAAAAGATAATAAAAGTTACAGAGGTAGCCTATAAAATTTGACATCAAAAGATAGCATTGCTGATTTTTATAGATGATAGCCTTTCATAATAATTACCAAAACTGGTCTTCGAAAAATGGAAGAGAGGAAGTTATTTTAAATGGAGGTTGTCAAAAACATTTTTAACATGCTCTTTTTGCTAAGTAATTCTAATTCTATCCTTCATGTTAACACTCTCTGAACACTCACTATGAGGTCTTATCTTCAGAAACCCAGCTGCTCTTCCAGCTCATAACCTAACAGTTTATGGCTTAATAGTTGCTTTTTGCTTTATTCCTTCACTCAGTCCTGGCCCTTGAAGAAGCCAATTTAAAGAATCGAGCCTAATTATTCTCTACTAAATGGAACTGCCTCCTGTAGGCTTAAAAATGCTCTTGTTCACTTTTTCTGCTGTAGCAATAATGATGGATCCTCGTTATTTGCTACCCAAATATTTTTCCTTCATCTGTCACATTCTTTCAGGGTTCTTTTTTTCCTCCTCAGCATCCAGTTCATTTATAGCATTCTTTCCTCATAAAGCTTTTCAAGCAAACGTGGATCTGATAATATTCCTGCATCTTCAGTGCTTACGGACAAAGTAGTTGCAGCTTTCCAACGTATGTACAAAGACCACGAGCTCTTCTTGAATTTGTTTTTCTCTTTCTGTGTTCTTCGGTTTCCGTAGCAGAAATGCTTGCTCTGTCCTTAAGGTGTCATTTTTTTCTAGGATCATCAATGCTCATTTCAAACAATTGATGTATTTTTCTTTCCTAATTTCCTCTTTTTTTCTTCTGACCTATTCAGAGAAAAGCAGTTGGACTTTATCCATATGAATGACCAAATAAATACAATTTTTTGTGGTCACGGGCAGGCATTGTAGTATAGTGAGATTTTGGCACAGATCGATTTAAATCACTAAGCAGCAGAACATGTTTTAAAGAATAAATGTATTCACTGTCTCTTATTTGTACTTCATTTCCTGTGGAAAAGTCAATTCATATTGTTTTGTAAACAGTTAATACCTTGATTATCCTCTATCCTATTATATCCTATTATTTTTTGCTAATAAAGTAAATAGACTGTACAAGTTATTAAGCAATTATATAAATTACCATAATGTGTTTAGATTTTCAGTGATTGTATCTTCTACTTCTGGAAAATAGGCAATGACATCTCTTATTTACTAGGTAGGTTTATAGCCATGATTTATGTCAACCTGGTTTTAAATGGAAAGGGAAATTTAATTCAAACATGAAAAACAATATTTAAAGTAGCTTCTTACTATTTTAAGCTACAAGATATACGAAGGAAAATATTTATAATGTAAAAAAAAGTATTTTAGATAGAAGTGTCATTTGTTGTTAATAAATGAAGTTGAGTTTCTGTAATTACTATGTCATTTTAAATTTGTAAGCAGTGGATTTCAGCCTCCCCTGTCTATTTCTTTAGACTACAGGGAAAAGTTTGTTTTTCAAAAACTCTGAAGGAACTAGGTTGGGGTTGCACAAAACCAAATCAGCCTAGAGTGAGGAATTCCTTCTGTGCCTGCAGAAGAGATTACAGCAGTGGAAAGCTATTTATGGTTTCAGTGAGCTTCGGCTGCCGTTGCTTTGCCCCTTGGAACAGTCCCCGTTCCTTGGTTTTTCTTTGTTGTCAAAGCTTTAAAGAAACGGAAGCAAAAGAAATGACAGCACTGGTAATATATTCATGTAAAATTGAAGTAATGATAGGAGTAAGAGGTATGGCCTCTAATAGACCCTGTCACAATTTCAGGGTTTATTGTTAAAAGAAAAATGAATGAAAGCACAAAACTAATGCAAACCTATGCTTACTTTTTATTCCCGCGTTGTGTCGTGAATTGGTCATTAATGGTTGTAATGTTGAGCATCATCAAGTGTTGCCAAACCTCGCCAGGTTGAACTTTATCACCAAAATAAATACAAGAGACTCGTAGATAATGTCCTAGGTCAAAGTCATGAAAATCAGAATTTCCCATTTGAACGAGAAGGTGACAGGAGTTGCAGTCACCCCAGAGAACAGGAATAGGTTTTTTGTGACAAGTCATGTTGTATGCTCTCTTAGGAGGGACAGTGAAGTATCGAACAGTTTCAACTCTTCAGGCATTTTAAAATTTGTTCTCTTCTCCTCTCCCAGACTATGGGGGTGGTTTGCTCACACTATTTGTTTTTTTTCTTCAATTCTTTGACTCTCAGACTTTGCCAGAAAACAGTAAAAAAATTCACTTTGAAAGACAAAAGCTGGGTAATTTGAAATGTTGGGGTTTTGTTTTGATGTAGGTGGTTTTTGTCTCAGCAGTGATTTAGATTATAGAAACCAGCTATTGTTTGTTTTCTACTGACACTGCTGCTCCTTTAAGTTGTCTTTTTTGATAGTGGGCTTTGCTCATCATGTGGAAAAGATTGATCCAAACCAGGTGATGCTGTAAACTTGGAGCCTATTTTGTGTTGCTGCTTCAAGTATAAGGGAAAAAGGTGACAAATATCAGTTGGAAATCTTGTAACAAAATAGGATTTGTCTTATCTGTTAATGAAAATTTTTAATCTAACATGAAAATTATCTTGACGTAATGCCAGTGCCATAAAACAGAGCAGAGCCTCTGTGAGGTAAGTATTGTTTTTTCTTTCAGTGTGAAAACAAACGCTTAATATCGCTTGCATCTGATGGTGGCCATTACTTATTGATAACCAGATTGACTCTATTCTATCTTTTTTTCCTTATGAACACAAAAAATCATTACAATATTTCTTCTATGAAACCTTGCTAAAGGCAAGGGAGTTAGAATGCTACTTCAGGGGTCTGCTCATCCCACTGAAGGGCGGGAGGAGAAAACAATAGGCAGACTGAAACATGGGGCTAAAATTCCCTCTGGAATTTCTACAGTCTGTGCAGCTGCTTTGGGTGTCTCCAAACTATTCTGGTAGGCGTGCGAAGTATGGCAAACCTTGGGGAAGCGGGCACAGCCACAGAGCGTTCTAAGGAAGGTATGTCAGTACTCAGACCAGCTTGGAGCAGCGCTGGAAGACACGCTTGAATTGAGTCAGCAGAGGAGAATGGGAAAAAACTGCTGAATTTCTGGATCTGTGCTCATGCTGTTTTCGCTGGCCTCTCTTAGGGCACTAGCGAGAGTAATGGTAATGCAAGGCATTAAGAGTGGAAAGGTTTTTCCTGCCCTTTTACTCAAGCTTGCTGACTACTAATAAGATCCTCCAGCTATTTTCACAGCTTTCACATCTGTTTAATAAAGCTGATTTTTAAAACCAGTCATATTTCCTTTAATTTTAACCAGGAGACTTTTTCTGTGTCTCACACAACACGTATCCAAGAGGCTGCTTAATGCAAGTACTGTGGTATTTGTTCATTAAAACAGGTATTATGTGGAAGGCTGACAAGTAGCAGTCTGCGTTACCTGAGACCCCAACTCCTCCTTGCAGGATGTTCCATTAAACAGGAAAGCGTGTGTTCTTAGCTTTACCAAGAAGTATTTATCAAAGAGATGAGGCTGGCTCCTAAGAAGCCATTACAATCTGGCATAAAGTTATGTATTTATAAATCTTTCTAGAACACACAGTCATCAGTGTGTCTTGTATATATACACCTTTAGACACACAATCCATTAAAAATGCCTTGCTGAGGAAGGTAATTTTTGTCTAGCTTCTATGCGAAACCCATAGATAAACTATTTCAGTTACCTTTCAGGACATGAAAGGCAATATATGCAAGGCCTCCAGAACTGCACAGTAAGGGTGTGACAAGGCACAAATATTTGTGCAACAATGCATTTATTTAGACTATGGCCAGATTTCCAGCCCATCTGGACCTAAAGATCAGGTGAATTTTGTAGAGCGAGCTCTTTGTTTTCTAGACACTTGCCTATTTTTTTAACTGTCCTCTGGACTTTCCAAGATACAGGAAAGATAACCCCCATGACAGTATTCTGATTTTTTTTTTTTTTTCTTTTTATAAAGTTTGCCCAAAGCAGATATCTGAAGAAATGTCTTCCAATCGAGATTCAAGCCTTACTAATGCACCAGTGCAAAGCAAGCTAGTATCTTCCTTCCAGCAGCACACAAAGAAAGCACTTAAGCAGGTAAGCTTGTGTTGACTGATAATCAATTGGCTTCCCTTTAGCTTGTGTGTCACTCTGATATGAATAACATCTTAGCAGATTTTCAAGGCATTTCTGAAGGATTTTGAGTGCTCTCTTCAGTGGTGTATTGTGCTGGGGTTTTTTCCATCTTTTTCTTTTTAACCAATGGTGCAGTCTTGCTCTTTATTGTGAGTTTGGTGGGGTTTTAAGTGCTTTTCAAGTAAGCAGAATTGTTTATATTATCACATCCCTGCTTTTTCTATGTAAGCATTCGTGTTGGAAATTTTATCTGACACTTTAAAAATATTTTGATAGAAGTTCTGCAGATAGGTAAGAATCTGGGTATACTTGCCGTTCAATTTTTGTCTGTGATCTGTTAAGTAATTTTTCTTTCATACTGTTTGACACTACAGTGTATAAAAGTGAGGTAGTTTGGGTTTTTTTTACTAACTTATGATTTGGATGATTTAGGCTGCATGCTAAGTAGTAAAGCTTGGCAAAAGTATCCAATTGTTGAAAGTCAGATACTAACTGAAAGCATAGCAATGTGAAAATTATTTTCCAACAGTGCCAAATCAGTTCAGCTTACAGCTAGGCAAATGGAAAAGAAAAAAAAAATCATAATTCCCCCCAAATTATCATTATCTCCTCTCAATTTTGAGTATGTAGCGATTGTTTTATTCTTCTAAAGACTATATAAAAAAAGAAATACAACTTTTCTAAAGTGCTGCCATAATGAGATTATAATATTTTAATTTTTCTCATAACTGCTCTCTTAGTTACAGTTAACACAGGTCTAGTGTTTCATGGGGTAGTTTATTGTTGAGTTGTTGCTGTAGGCTTCAGTTCAGCAAAGCCTGTCCACCTCTCCTTGAAACAGTATTTGTGCTTAGTGTTTCATGTGGTTTGAGTTTAAATCCACTAAAATTAATAGACCTTTATCATTCACATGAGGTTATCTTGTACTTAGAGGCTTTGAGGACTGGAAAGGATTGTTAGATTGGGGCCTCGCTTCTGTTTGGTGGGGAAAAATGGAGTGGCGGGCAGCTCCCTACCTGTGCGGATGGCTGTGAAAAACACTTACCTGAAACGCTTCTGTACAGATCCGCTGCGATACTTGAACTTTCTTAGGGGTGGAGGGAGTGGGCAAAGGGAAAGGAGGGGAGGGAAGAGCAAAGTCATAAATGATTCAACTTCTGTAACTGTTTAAACTCCACCGTTTGTCACTTAGCAGATGTATAGCGCTGAGAGTAATTTGTAAAAGGGCAAACTAATCAGAATAGCTTAATTAATATAAAAAGTCATAACACTGATGGCAATCTTTGAACACATTCCCTAAGGCAGTAGGGTTAGAGCAACATCAGAAAGTTAAGTAATCAATAAAAAGAAATTGATTTTAATTAAGTTGATGGTAATTAGAGCCTGTACTTCAGAGTATGAGAGTATTATTACAGCTATCAGTAAAATATTTTCTCTATGTATGGTATTAGAGAAATGGACATTTGTATTGTGGAACAGGAGAGGATTTTTACTTTGTTTTCTCTGAAGTTTCAGGTGTTGGCTACTGCCATTTACACGCTGCAGATTTGATTTAATTTGATATTGTAACAGAGGTGAATAAACTTTAACAGTGATTTTATTTATAAAATTGCTGTTGGAAATGCGTTCTTTCTATTGCTTTTATGGATACTTGAGACCTAAATTTGTACAAAGAAGGGTCTGTAGTACCTTTGAATACACAACTTTAGGCAGTTGTATGCAATGCTCCTCCAACTGATGTAACTGGTTCCTTGCTGAAGTAGCAGAAAATGAGCCATCATCATGCTCTCATCAAGTGCTTATGCTGTACAAATATATATATACTGTATAGGTGACAAAATGGGGTCTTCCCTAGCTATTGCTTTTTTCTGTTCACAAACATCCTTCACAGAATGAAAACCTGCAGGATAGTCTTTCCAACAATTTCCTACTCAATTTGTTTAAAAACAGTGGGTTCTTCATATTAACTTGATCTTGTGTGTGTTTGTTTTGTAATCCATTAAAATTAAAGTGAGAGGCAAGCTGATAATGTGCAGTACTGCTTGAAGATCTGAGCTAGAATTAGAAGATTTTCTTCACTGTTGATATAATTATTAACCACTCTAGTCATATGTGCTTCTCTTTAAACTATTATATGCTGGATTTACATATGATTTGATTTTTAATGATTTCTAGACGTATATTCCTGGGTTTAGATTGCAAAGAGCAATCTCACATTCCCTTGTTACAGCTTTTTAGGATGTTCTCATGAATCAAATTAGTCACAACACGGCATTTCTTGAGCCATGCTAGGAGCTTGGAGGAAAGGGTATTTTCTGAGCCCTGGCTCTTGGTCTTGATTTCTCTCAGCTAGCTGTGGATCTGGGGTACTTTGCAGGGGCCAAGGAGGTTTGCGTTTGCAGTGGACTCTCGGAAGGTCTGTGTCACAGTTCGGACCTTATCTCCTCACCTTTCAAAGGCTGGGCTGCCGTTTTGCTTGGGAAACTTCCTAGTTTCACCGCCTTCCATAGTGTCCTTGTTGGGGGAAAGGTTTTGAGTGTTTTACCCCTGAGCGTGTTTCATGCTTCTTTTCCATTTCTGAGGGAGTTTCATTTTTGCTCTTGTATAGTATCTGCGTGTAAATACACAACGAAATAGTTCCCATTCACGAGGGTATAGACAAAAGAGTTTATGGTGTAGAGCTGCCTTTTATGCTTGGCTTTCTGATGGCAGATTGTACAGATTTCTCTTTCCCCTTTGCTGTTGGAAGTGCTTGGGTATGTGTGCCCAGCTGTTGCTGATCTAGTCCCTTTGAAAAGAAGGTTTATGGCATGCTGTCACACACTGATGTCCTGTCAGTACTGATCAGTTGCACACTGATTTACCTCATTTTCACACTCGAGAGTTTTGGCATGCAGAGCCATGTAAGGAGCTCTTCCTGGGAAAGTACTGAACTACATCTGCATCTGCTAGCAGTGGTACATGGTCACACTACTGTGTGAATTATTCTTGCTCTGGACAAGGCTAACTCAAGTACGGACATCAAGTCATGGCATAATATCTACCATGCTCCTCTCTGGTCCAATTTCTGTTCTGTTGACTTGAGGTGATACAATTTTTTGGAAGTCTTCACTATATACAGATTTGTCTGTATTAATCAAGAGGTTCTTGGAACATTTCTCAGAAGAAACGATCATACCTGCCAACTGGCCTCGTGTAGGTAACACTGAGCATGTGTGAATATCCAGGACATTGAGGTGGTATTAGTGTCTGTTGGACTCTGATAGCCAAGTATAAGAGCACCTTGTCCATCACTTTGGGGCAGTACCAAGAGAGGATAAAGAACTTGAAGATGCATTATAACGATGTCTGGGATGATAGTAGACCTCCCAGACATGGAAGAAAATCCTGCCTCACTTTTGGCACTTTGGAATCAGCACCAAGAAGGGTACCCATAAATTTTCTCTTGGGAGAAGAGAAGGATACTCCATTCAGACTCAGGATCTGAATACAGACCAGGACATGTCTGAGACTGTGCTGGGCATCCAGATCTCTTTGTAGAGACAGAAACTCCAGAGACAGCAGCCAAGTGGGTTTGGGAGGAGAGAAGCTCAGGAAATAAGGGAATCTACACAAGGTATGTTACTGCCATGGTTTCTTTTGTTTTTCTTAACTTTGGGCTTTGTCTGCATGCTTGGTGGCTGGGTTCATATATGTGCCACTATTTTATTCCTAAAGTGGGTAGATGCAGTTTTTTATGGAGAAGGAAGGCACCCATCCATATGATTTTTCTTACAGTAGAAGTGGCAACTCCGCACCCCTTTTTTTCCAGTGGATGCTGTCAGACCCCAAGCAGTAAGAGAGCTGTGGGGAAGTTAAAGTTTGGCTCATGTGTTGCTTCTGAATTATAGGATGTTACACCTGTATAGCTCCAAGTAACAGTTCAGGCTGACTTCTCTAGCACAGCTGTAATTATTATTAGAAACCAACCTACAGCCTGAAGCAACAAGAGACTAAATTTCAGAGCAGAATGGTGAACAGTGTGATTTAGCCCTGATTTACCCAAATTCACAGGACCAGATTATCAAGATTTCTTTGTTTGTTTGTTTGTTTTTTAAGGACATAGGTGACCAGGTGCCTAGGTTGGCACTGAAGGTAGAATCCTGATCTCCCTTGATGCTGGTGTGGATTTGCTTTCCTGTCTTCAGCTCAGGCACACTGCTTATCTTGCTTTGAGAGAAGAACAAGAGCAAACTCACCAGTCTTGCTCCCTCCACACTCATTCTATCAGGACTTCTTTCCTTGACTACAGCCAGATGCAGGTTATCTTGAAGCATTTTGCTGTCCATAGAAAATAATCCAGTATGAGTCTGTCTGTGGTGTCTATCGTTTGACTCATTTGAGCAACTACTCACTCGCACGTTCTGGTGTAAGCCTGATATATCTGCCTGCCCTCCTTTCCCTTCCTCGCCCCAAAGACACAGAGGTGACAGAGGAGATCATTATGATTATGTCCTTATCACTTAGAATTTGAGCACAGGGTGTCTTCCTGAAAGGCTCTGAAAATCCACTGTGAACTGAGAGGTATTTTTCTGCTGAATTCCCTGGTATGGAGAGTTTGCTGCAGTTTCTCAGTGTCTCTGTTAACCATTTTCCTATGTTTCATTTCAGATGCTACAAATTTACCAAGGCCACAGTTGGAGAATTCTGGCTGCCTAGCTGAAGCATTTTATCAGATGTCTGGCAACAAAAGTGATGATTCTTGACAAATTTTCCTGTCAACAAATGGAAAACAAGGAAAACATGTTGCTTTTTGACTCCTAGAGAGACATGGGAAGGGACAGTGGAATTTACAAAATGCATTCAGGAAAATGGAAGTTCGAAGATGATAAACTAAACTGATTTTCTGATTGCCAAGACAAGTCTAGGGAAGAGGACAGAGAAACTATGGCAGGGAGACTGCATAATGGGGAAAAGAAGCTGGAAGAGCAAGAGTTCCAGCAGGAGCTCTTCAGGGAGTACATGCATTGCCCGAAGGCAGGCTCCACGGTATGTCCCTCTCAAGGTCCCTATGCATGGGCAGCATGTACCAGCTGCTCAACACAGTGCTTTGGTAAGACGCAAGACAATGTTTGTGAGACTTTCTTCTGGGTCATCCCCATGGTCCTCAGCCCTTACCTGTGATGGAAAGAAAGGGACAGGAATGCGCACAATCCCTGCGTTCGTTTTGTACCACTTCTTAATAACTAGCTCCCAGTTGCTGGGGCATCCTGCTTGTCTGGTTTTCCTCTGGGGTTGTTTGCATAGCTAGCTTTTTGCAGCGCTCCTGCGTGTTTTCTGGTTTAATAAATATATTGTCCAGAATTTCTTACTCTGAGAAATAACTAAGAAGAATTTTGAAGCAAATTCAGAATGTTACCATGTTGAAGTGTAGTTGCCCATCTACCTCACTGTAGGACAAAGTCCTCACTTAAAATATGTCCTGGCATGGACATAACATTTGATTAAAGCTACCACTGCTACATAGTGGGATCTCTTTCCCCAAAAGGGTTTGAAAGCGGTCTCTTTGCTCTGTTCTGTAGATGCAGTTGCTTGTCTCAAGTCTCAGGCAATCAAGCTAGTGATGGTACCCTAGCTCTAAGCATTGCACGTGTCTGATGACGTTTTTCTTTAAGTAACATGGGGAACTGTACAGTATTAATGACAAATATCATTACTGGGGATGAGAGTCCCAGTCAAGCTTTTCCAATGATGTTACGTGATTTTTCCATACGGTAGCAGGGGATGTCTAAGTGAGTGTCTTCTTCTGGCCACATGAAAAGAACAGCTTTTGATTTGAATAGTTTATAATATGAAAGTATACGCAGGTGTAAATGAATCATGCCATGATTTTGAAGTGCATCCTAAAAATGGTTGGCCTTTTCAGGAGCTGGAACAGCTCACAACTCTTCAGAGCTCTAGGAAGCCTCCTACAAAATGCTGACAAGCAGTTACCTACAGATGATGTTCCAGGAGCTGCTGGGTAGGTCCCCAGAAGGTTGTATGCTCAGGGTGTGTGGGCATGTGGCAGAACCCGGTCTGGAACAGGACATCTGGCAGAAAGGCATTACCCTGTAACTGCTTCCATGGATGCGATGTCAAGTGCTGCCTCTGAGGGGTAACATGACACGGTTTTGTATCTGGAGAATGGTGGTCTAGCCCTGAAGCCCCCACTGTGCGCTTTGGACCCCGTACAGAGCATGTTTGGAGATTTGACCTAATGGAAAGTGTTGATTACTGTTTTAAGATTTTATATTGACATTGCTATGTTTATTTTGGTTTGTTTTTAAACAGTTTTCTACAGACTGTTTTCCTACCTTTATGTGCTTTGTTGTGCCAAGAAGCAGATTTTCCCATAAATCACTTTTCAGATATTATTAGTTTAATGCTACTTAATACTCTACAAACAGTTTAAAAAAAACCCAGCACTTCTCTTCGAAAAAAAAAGTGTCATCGATTCAATGCACATGTTTTCATCATCCCCATTCACATGCAAGTCAGAACAGACATTGAGCACATCGCACGATTTTTTTGTCCTCCTCTTGTTTCTGTGGCTGGGAAAGCAACTAAAATGTTTACTTTGCAGTCTGTCATTATCTGCAGCAACTGTAGCTGTGGGTGCGTTCTTGTAATCCCACGGAAGATAGCGCTGGCTTGCAGGTGTACAGGCACACCCCTAAATACACACATCTCTCTGCTTCTGCACCCCGAGTGTCCAAGCGCTTTAGCTCAGTGTTGGCTAACGTACAGATAAATATTCGGTTGTTAATGTGTGCTGTAGTTGTATGGAAAGACCCTGACCACTGCTGAGACCTAAGGAACAAATAACGCAGCAAGAAATTGGTTTTGTTCCAAATACAAGTGTCACAGGGTGGGAGGATGGCACGGGACAAGAATAGATGCTTATTCGAGACGCTATTAGCAGATTTTGAAAACAAACTCAATGTCTCCAGACTTCCAGCCTGCTGTTCTACCACTACTCTTCATCTCCAGATTATCAGTTTTGCACGCTGTGCACCAATACTGTTATGTTGGGTGTTCAAGTCTGGTTGGAAGTAAACTACGCGTTAGAAATGGCACTTTGTAGCTGTTTCCATATGACATCTTTGTTATTGTTTTAATCTTACATCTGCATGCTTACAACTGAGGACTTTTAATGTATGTTTAATAGAAGTAGTGGCATCCTGAAAATAAGAATGTGTTTATTCTTCATGATTTGTGGTGCTTACTGTTGTATTTTAACTGCTCTGTGTATCCATGAAACAGGTTGCCACTGAGACATTTTAATAGAGACGTGGGGATTAAAGGCTGTTTTAATTTTACTAACAAAATCAGAGTGAGAGAGGACAAAGTCTGAATTTTATGCTGGTGTTAAGTGAATCAGTGATAAACTATAAATCTGTTCCATCTTTGCCATTTTGGGATCCATGACCATGATGTAGAGTTATTTATTTTGTACAATAGACTTTTCTCAGTGTATCGTAGCTTCTGTTTTTCACATGGCAGAACGGGAGAATTCCATAGCTTTACATTTCTGATCCATAACGTGTGAAATTTCAAAGGTTATGTTTCATGATGTGAGTTTCAAAATGTAGACTTGACATTTACGGAACAAACAGAAATCTGGGACGATGTTGCTTAGTGCAACCAAGTGTTACATATCTTTGTTGTTAATAACTTAATTTTTAACATTCTCAGCATGTCACACATTTAAGCTCAAGTGAAAGTTGTTTTCTGCATTAGTGGTTTATCTATAAGCTGCATTTTTTCATTCTGATTTGAAAAGATGTGGGAAGGAAAATAATAAAAAAATATCCCGAGGAGCAGTAAAATCAGAGCACAGAGCTTGACATTTTGCTTCTGGTGCTCTTTTGGGGATGTATTTTCCTCCCCTTTCCAGTTCCCTTTAGTTTATACTATTTCCTTTCATTCCTACTTCAAAGGCAACTTTATTAGTTTTTACTGAAGAGAGTCAACCATTTTGTCACACGCATGAAGAAAACTATCCTGTCTTAATATCAACTAAATATGAAATGATTATTCTTTAGAACAGATAATGGCATTCAGGAAACTTCCAACACATGGCTGTACTCCGGCAGGGGCATAAACTCCCTGAAAAAGAGGAGACTTGCTCTTGTCATGTCTTGATAAAAAACTGCTTGGAATTAGAGAGTCACTGTTAATTGCATGGTGCTTTTCTTTTACCATCTATCTTCAGAGTCTATGTTTTCTTAATACTCATCTTTTTATGTTACTTTGGTTTCTTTGGATGAAAATGGATTGGTAGGTTACTTGAAGATTTTGGCAATAAAAATGATTTCATTAAGCAAATTAATTATGCCAAGCCCTATGTAGCGACCGTGACGGAGTTATTCAACAGATGGTCAGAGGTTCATCTTTATGAGTGGGAATTGGGGGAATTATCCGTACTCATGACATGAGAGAGATTCACGGGTGTACTTTGCAGATCTGCTAGAGAGAGGCTGGGTGTAAGTCCTCTGTTGTGGTGGTGATTTTAAGAGAGCTTTCAATGTTTAACTTGTATACCACGTGAACTTTCCTCCCTTTCTTATTTCTGCGCTGTACGGATCGGATGGTAGTAATGTTTTACAGACTACAACAGCGAGCAGTTCTAGGAATTTACAACTTCCTGCTTTTTCAACCCGAGCATTTGGCACAAAGTGAAAGAATACATTTGAAATGTAGACACAGAGCCTCGTTAAAGAAAAATACGCTTTATGTAAGCTATCATGTGTGCTATCTGTGATGCTCTCCTACTTTCCATAGTAAAAATTACACCTTTGGTAGAATCATCAGTTCTTTCTTGCAGATCTATAAGAAGTTCCAGCTAGGACATTGTATCTCTCATTTGGCTGAGATGCAAAGGTCTGTGTTGGTAAAGATGCCAGTGTAGTTTCTGGTAGTTACTGTTCTTGTATCTACAGTGAGATTTGGAACCATTTTTCTCTGGAATAAATTATAAATGTTCTCATTTTCTTCAGTGCTAGTTACAAATTTGACTCATCTACTTTGTGTTTATTCCCTTCACCAGAAGAGCCAACACAGAGAGTTATTTGGTCTTGGTGACTAGCAAAACACTAAATTAGCCTGGTCCCTGGAAAGCTCAATATAACAAAGCGTTTGGTGTGTGTTTCACTGTGAGGAATCCGTTGACTTCCCAGTTGAGTAGAATTAATCTTGGGATACAAGATTCTTGTCTTATCCTACACTAGTCTTGTATCCTAAAATTAATGTCCCTCAGGCTAAATGTAGAGAAGTTATATATTTGTCCTCAGCAGAGCCTGCACCGAGTGTCCTTGGTTTATATTTAACTCCTTCTGGTGTTTGACTTTACTAGTAACTAGGCGTCAGTTGGCAATTTCTCCCTCTACTGGGTTGTCTTGCAAAGACTTGTCTATCCAAAATTTCAGACCCTGCAGCTTTAAATTCAAAGGAGAATTTAACACAAAATTTTTGCTATTAGCTGGGAGTGATATGTCCCACTAAACAGGATGACCGAGCAAAATCTCGGCAGTCTCTTTAGCCCACAAATCAAACGTTAGATGGTTTTCTTGATACTTTTGTACCCTCCTCCCCTGCCTCGTATCTGTCCTTTGACAAACGAATAGAGCAGCATAGGGAAGATTATTCACCTGTTCTCTGTGCACAGCGGAATTCATTGGCACTTCATGTTAACACTTTGACTTCGATTTTGATGTCCACATTGTTTTAATTTTTTTTCCATTCTACAGCCATTCTACATTTCAGGTGTTCACGTGTGTGTAGCTTTACTGTCACCTTGAGTGTCCCATGCAGACTGATTTCCAAACTTAACTGTAAGCCTTGCGTGGTGATCAGTTCCTTGTGCTGTGAAGCTGGAGGAGATAGAGAAGGGGCTGGCAGTGAAAATGAATGTCGGGGGAAAAGAAACCCTGAAAAGCAAACGTGTGTCAAAGGAAAATGGTGTCTTTCAGGTTTGTGCTTGATCCTTACGTGTTGAGGAGCTCAGCCTGTAGCTCAGAAGTGGGCTGTGCCTCCAAGTGAGTCGTTCTGGTAGCAACATCTGCCTGCTCCCAGCTGTGTTCCCCGCTCTTGTGGTTCTGAGTGTCCAGGGAGTGTTGGGATGAGCCGAGCTGTCTTGTGTTAGCACTCCATGAGCATGGAGCTGCCTGTGCTGCTTGGAAGTGCAGATCGGTTGCATAAATGTGTTCTGAAGGTCCACAGTGGCCTTGCTGTAACACAGAAGAAGGTAAGTGGTGCACCTGGCAAAGACGGTGACTGCTGGCCACCTGTCATTGCTGGAGGATACACTGTTGTTTACTTTCATTCACGGGAATTCAGTCTAAAGATTGAAAATCAACTGCTGGGCTTTCCAAAGAATCTACCTTTGTCACAGTGGCTGTAGAAGTCATTAAAATGTTATTTCTTTATGGATGCTGGCAGCAAGGCTGTGGTCCCTGGTAGAGGTGGAAATTGTCTTGAAAGGTCAGGAGGAGGTTGGAGGAGAACATGGGGCGTGGTTTGGGCTCTTCCGTATTTGTCTAGGGAGGATGACACTTGAAGATTGGTATTTCTTCTCTTTGCTCGTCATCAGGCAAACCAGGCGGTGGGGCACAGCAATGACGAGTTCAGGCTATGGTTATATTGGGATGCTGCTAGCACAGAAGTTGGCTGTCCTTTCAGTTAATTTTTAGTGGGCTGTTTGTTCCAGTCTCAGGGGTGTTACTATTAAATAAGGACCACCTGGTTTGGCACCTTGACAGGACTGTGCACTGAGGGTCATTCTTGGAATTTGGGGGAAATCTTGAGAAATGTTAACACTTTGGAATTTTCTGTCCCCAAATCTGGCTGTGCTTGCTCAATACCAGTATGAATTTTCTGTCTCAAAAAATACATCAAGTATAGGCCGTTCTTCATGGCTTTCTGCTTGCTGCTTTGGTTCAGTGCAGATCTGACCAGCTTCCTCTCTTTGTTTGATTTCAAGTATTCTTATTTGCTTTTTATTGCCCTGTGCGTTTGTGTCTTTTAAGAAGTGTACTGCAAAAGGGGTTAATCACTGAAATAGCTTTTGTGTGCCTCGCTGTGTTTTGTGTTGTGTAGTGTGTTATTTAGAGGAATAGAGTGATATCGATTTTTTTCAGAGAGGGTTTTTTTTTTTTCCTTAGCTATGTGTACATTTTGGAAAGATATTACAGATTAATTGAATTTACAGACTTAAACCTTACAAGGCATCAGTCATCCATGCTCATAAACCTACAGGGATAATTCATATCAAATATGTTCCTTGTTGATACAGTGTTACTTTAATAAATCCCCCCCCAAGATCGTAACACAAATCACAGTTATAAAAAGTGAGTGCACAGTAAGATTGGAGAAAAATAGACAAGAGGATAGGAGAGATCTGTGTTAAGCCCAGCCCATTCTGATTAATTCCAGGATTTTAATGCTTGCAAATGTATTAATTGGCAAGTATTCATATTTGTATGATTTAAGATCTTTTGAATCAGATATCATTTTCCATATAAAAGAGTCTGACAGGTATTTGCTATTTCTAATCTTTAAATATTTTGTATTGCATTATCAACCCTGTATTCAATCCATTTATGAAACACAAAGAACTCCCATTTGTAGAGATTTATTCTTGTATCATTTTTCCCCAGATTTGCCAGAACACCATCATGTTCGTGTTCTGAAGGTTAATGCCCAAAGTCAAGCAGACAGAAGCCAAGTGCTGCAAGGTTTCCAAGATTAGGACTGATTCCCTTCACAGAAATAAATGATTCCTGCCATGTTCAGTGATTTTGTGCAGCACTACTCACGGCTGAGTGAGTGCATCAATACTGTAGTCCTTACATGCTGTACATACTGATGACACTCTGTGTTAACTTGATTGACTGAGCAGTATACTGGAGAGGATGCACCTGCGAGAGATGTGCAGACCTATATATATATTTTTATTCTGGTTTTGAAACCTTTATTTTGCTTTTTTTTTTTTTTTTAACTTGGAAGCCTTAGTTTCACATTCCAGGGGTTATCATGTTGTGCTGTTAAGGTAGAGCAAACAGTTACGTGCTGCTTTGTTGTCACAACTGTGTTGGAAAATGATCTAAGGTGCATCTTCTTTCTCTTTATAACGAAAAGCCTGATTTTATATTTTAAAGGAAAATGACATAAAGGGGACGAGTGTGAAGTCTGGCAAGTCAGTAGCTATGTAAATTATGCGTCTTTTAAGAGATTCAGCTTAATAGTAATGTCTCATGTAATTCACTTATAAGCATTATTTTTTTGTTACATTTTTATGTTTTGTTATCGTTTTTGTAGGCTTTAAGACAACAGCAGAAAAGAAGAAATGGAGTCTCAATGATGGTAAACAAGACTGTTCCTCGTGTTGTTTTGACACCATTAAAGGTGTCTGATGAGCAGTCGGATTCACCTTCAGGTAAATAGCTAAAGGACCGTTTGCAAGATCAGCTCTAGTCACGGAGCCTTCCTCAGCATCAGCTGTGTCGCACGCAGAATTTGGAACTGCTGAAATAATATTTCCACTTGGTGGCTTTGTTTAACGTCTTTATTTCCTTATCAAATCTGCTGTCTCAAGGATGGAGATTTTTCTTTAATAAAGAACTGAAGGCACCCAGTAAAATGACAATTGGCAATAGCAGCAGCTTTAAAGGAATGCAAAGTAACATTTTGTTTGGCTCTGGAACTCTAATGGAGGACCACATGCTGGTATTCAGTGCCATAAGAAGGGGAGGGGTGTCGGGGGGAGGCAAGCTTCTCTCTGAATGTGAATTTGTGTCTCAATCCTGCATTGCCATACTCGGATCCTTTTGTTAGCTTTTTCTTCTTCTGGCACCACGCTTATCACTGCAGCATAACCTTGACCTTTAGTTCTGGTGGTTAAGTTGTTTCATTTTAAAAGATTTCTGTGTCTGTGTTTAACACAAATTGACAGTTGTATTTCCAGGCATATCTTTTCTCTAAATGTTTCTTCACAAAAAGGATGATCTTTTTCCGCCTTTAGGCTGCTTTACTGCCCCATAACCTGAGGTTAAAATATTTTTAAAGATATCTCCTGGGCTTTATAGCAAAACGTTATTTTTATTAGATCAGTGAACATTTTTATTGACTGCAGTGTTCAGTAAACTTCAGTTTTCAGCACTTAATTGATTTATTGAGCTTTTACTGCCATTTCCTCTGATGATGAAGAATCGTATTGTGACCAGAAAGGTGTATTGCCTTTCAGCAAGTAGATGTCAATTTTTAAAAAATTCCTATTTTTGTTTTGTTTACAGTGTAGGGAGGGCTGGGGGGATTGTTGGTACAAGTACATCAGTATCATGTTTGGGGGTTTTTCTTTTTTCCTAAGGATCTGAATCTAAAAATGGTGAAGCAGATGGTTCTGATAAAGAGATGAAACATGGGCAGAAGTCTCCAACTGGAAAACAAACAAGCCAGCACTTAAAGAGGTTAAAAAAATCTGGTTTAGGTGAGTAGGAGTAAAATGAATATCATACTTGTTATTTTAATACTGGTATTTTTCTAAACTCTTGTGTTCTCTTTAAAGGTTTTATTTTTCTGTTTTATCTGTCCCTTTTTCAAACACAGCCGCTGACCCTTTCTCAAGAAGGCATCTTTCTTTCTGGCTACCTGGCAAATCCATGGGCATTTTCTTTTCCTCAAAATGTTTTTCTGTAGTTACTGTTTAAAGTTTGACAGACCTAAGCAACTGCAGGCAGAGAGGTCATTCAGCAATGAGCTTCTGTTTGCTGCATTATGATTTTAGGGGGGATGAGGGCAGGGTGTAGCAAATATTATTTCTTCCTGGTAAATTTGCTTGCAGTCTAATGTGCATTTATACCCAAAGATACTTGCTTACATAGCTGCCCTGTTAGAAGTTCACCATCTTACTCCATTGGCGTTGTTCCATGTCAGATAGACATTTGCCATATCATCTTTGGTCGATTCTCTTTCTTTGGTTGATTTGTTTCTTCAATTGGATCCTTAATTATTGTGAAGCTACATCTCTTGAGGTGGCAGACACAGTTTCTGGTTTTATTTGCTGTGTTTTTTAGCAAGATTTGTGGATGATGACCTGTAATTAATGAAGAATTTTCTCTGAAGAGATGCTAAGAGTAAATTCTCAGTAGCTCCATGTGATAGGCAGATTTTCCTGCTCTGCAGGAAATATAATTGGAAATGTTCCCTAAGGAGCAGAAAATGTAGTGTTCACTAAGACTCTTGTCTCGGCTAAAGTAAAGTAGAATAATTACATAACCATTTCTTTATCTTTACAAAGGACTTTTTGCATTCAGCGGGCTGCTGAATCATTTAGAGAAGTATTTCTCAATGTGGCCAAAGCTAGCAAACAACCTTTTTGTAGTGACTGGATCATCCTAGAAAATATTTAATGTCTGTCTTCGTGGTAATAAGATTGTTATTCTTTACTAATGCTTTGGCATGGTCCTATTTCTGCATATAGGGATTCTGTAAAATACCTGGAAGTTACTTTACTTCCTAAGTATCATAGGTTTGGTTGTTAAATATGCTATTGCCAGTTTCTGGTGAACTGTTTCCTGCAAGCCTTGTTGTATTCCAGCTTCCCATGAAAGTGCACTTTGGTTTTATAGACGGTCTTTCTGCAGATTATTCATCAGCTGTAGATGGGAGCTACTTCTCTATGTTGATCAAATGGCAATATTCAAAACCAAAAACGTTCCGTCAGCATTGCAACTTTTGCTATTCAAAGATATGTTCCATTTTAGATTATTTCCTGTAACTTTTCTCTACATTTAAGCCTTGATATATCTCATCTCCCAGGTATTTCACCAGCTGTTGGCCAGCGATACCAAATGTAGAGTGAATTAATTGGAGTTGTTCTGGATTTCAGAAAACATCCTCTGTCCTTTTGGGACACCACACTTGGGTTGTGGGGAGCTTTGTGTAAGATTTAAGGGTATCTGTTCTTATATCTGCTGAAATCTTACCTTATGACATAGTATTTCCTGGGATACTAATCGAACAGTTGTTGAGCAACTCTGAGAACAGGTCTGGTGTACTGTGTAGCGCATGATTCTGTTCCAGACGTCGTTTGATCATCTGAAACTGCTGGTCTGTCCACCACTCACTGCCTGTTGTGTTGGTAGACTTTCTGAGCTCACATTAAATGTGATGACTTTTTCCCCTTTTAGTTAACTTCTTCTGCCAGCTATATGATTTCTATCCTCTTCCTATTTTGATTTTTATACTTTGATGTAGAACCATGGTGCTTCCATCCTTTTCATAGTTAATTCTCTATGTTGGAGTCTAATCTCTTCGTTTCCAAGTCTGTAAGCTTGAGTTTCTCTCTGATCTTCCAGGTTCTACTTCTGATCTGGGCAGTGATCCCCCTAGACTCTGGTAGCAGCTATATAAGGGTTCAAAATGTCTTTCTCTGTGGAAAACGATATAAAAGACATTGGCATGTGTTTTGTCATAAACTCAGAGTTAGGTTTAGTTATGCAGTAGTGACTTACTCTTGTTGTATTCCACAGAGCTACGACTTCCCATGCTGCTCCCAGGTACTTCACGAAATCTGTTGACAAACTTGAGACCTGCAGTAAAGGTCCTAAATTAGCCATAGGAAGAGTGCAGAAGAGATAATTTGTTTTAATTCTGAACAGATTTTTTTTTTTTTTAAAGTATGGCTATAATGGGCATCCACAGTGAGCTACTGGCCTATTATCCTAGGAATAGTATATGTATTTCTTCCACAAGTTGATAAAACCTCCATAGTAGCCTGTAAGTGGTAGCAGGTCAAATAAATCAGAAAAAAATATGTGATGCAGGCACACAGAATTACAGAATTAAGTTTGACTTTCTAGTTCTGTCTTGGGCTTTTCACACTATTAAAATGTCTGCCACTGAAGGATGTTACTGATTTTGCAGTCATAGATCTCGTTTTACTTTGGATCATCTCTGTGTGTATGTCTTTCCATAGGATATAAAGCGTTAGCTGGGGAAGATGTTACTCCAATTTGGAGTCACTTCGAAGGGGACGTGTATTCTGTACTGATTAAAGAAAAGAGTACGCAGGCATTAAAATCAGATACATCATAATACTTGTGTTACACTTGGGGACTGTGTTCTTTTTGCATTTATATTTAGTGGGTGGAACAGATGGCGAGGACGGTTTATTGTGATGCATTCATGAAAATGAGCACTTCTTCCATACAATTGTCCTTTATTACGGGACATTCATTTGTAACGGAGTCTTTGCTGTACTGAAGCACAGTATGCTGGAAATGTGTGTTGGAAAAGGTTATCTTGTGCTCAGTGCAAAGTAATCCTTGTCTCATTCAGTGAGTATTGTCTGCTGAAAAGTACAAGGAAATTGCAAGAATGTTTGTGGGAGGCTGTGGCTGAAGGGGAGCTTTTAGAATTTACAAATCTGCTGGCTTTTCTTTCATTTGCACATTTTGTGGGTGATGTTAGGACCTTTCAGGGGAGACCACTATGGGGCCTCCAAGAAATCCAAAGCGTAATTGCATTATTTTTATTAACATTACTGTTAAGTAGTTTGTAGCATTTGAGAAGTTCCTAATAATCGCTATGCCCAAATTCTCCCATTTGTAAGATGTATTTATTCTTTTTGATGTCTCAGTTGTAATCCTTGCTGAGAGCCCTGCTCACAGCAGTGGAATATTCTTTTCAATCACTTTTTTAGAGATTCTGCTGGAGTTTGTGTATGATTTAGTTAAGACTGCTTTCATAGCATCTTTGAAATATTTGAAAGTGCAACAAACCAAAACCTGGAGGAATATTCTGGGAGCAGTTAGAAGTTCTTGAGTTTTTCCAGCCCCCTGAACTCCTCATTCTTCTACTTTCTAATTAAGTATCATTATATGTTAAGAGTGAGAGGAAAAAAGGATTATAACGTTATGTATATACCCTGAAGCACGTAGCAGTAATTGTTCTTCAAGGAACTTTAAAAATACCTTTAAAATGTTATCCTAGAAATAACAATAAAATGGGACAAAATGGGATGTCCGATGATCATGTAATTTGCTCATCAGTCATAGGACAAAATCAGTTACATATCTATCAATCCGGACAGGTATTTATCTAACATATTCTTAAAGATTTCCAATGATGGAGAATGTAATGCCTCCCTGTGGATCTAATTAAGTGCCTTCTTGTCCTTAGTGGTTGAAAGCTCTCTTTTCCCAGAATCTTAACAGAAATATTTCTTACTGTGCAAGAGTTTAAGCTCATTACCTTTGCTGTCCACTGTGGCCAGTAAGAGACATTGTTCTTTACCCCTGTGCATCAGACATTTAATGTATTTCCCCTTCCCTCTGGCTGTTACTCAGTCCTGGGTTTGTGTTTTTCCTCCTAGACTCTGTTTTCCAAAGCTCTGATAATTCATGCTGCTACCTTCTATGTGTTGACCGTTTTAGATCATAGGTTCTTATGAAAATTCTGAAAAAGACATGTTTTCAGACTCTAATTTAACACATAAATACTCTCACCTCTATGATCACTGTCTACTCACACATGTAATTTTTAGCAAGTGTCACAGGCCATAGTGGACTGCAGGTTGCAGAGCATGACGAAAGAGAAGCTCTCCATAGTGATCAATTCACATCAGCCTCGTCAAGCAGCCTTTTGCTTGGAAATAGACATTTATAATTATGTTGATGGCATGACAGGAAAATTTTCTGCTGCTGCTGAGTTGAGCTGGTCTCTTGAGCTACAAGTAAGAATATGTCAGCTGTGATGTTGACTGGACCATGGATTCTGTAAGATCTCAAGAGAATAATTCAGGGAATATAAAAGAAGCTGATAAGACACCTAGAAAAGGTTGTGTTACCCTTCTCAGAGGTTTGTTTCTCTGGAGCTTACTGTATTGTACCATAAAAGTTAAAAACTTAAAAAGAAGACTTGTTCTTACTCTCTTCCTTTATTTATGTTTAAAGTACTTTCTGTTTATTTACTCCAGGACATTTGAAATGGACCAAAGCTGAGGATATTGACATAGAAACACCGGGATCTATTCTAGTGAACACTAACCTGAGGGCTTTAATAAATAAACACACCTTTGCTTCTTTACCTCAGCACTTTCAACAATACCTCCTGCTTTTGCTTCCAGAAGTAGACAGGCAGGTAAGTGGCATCGTGCAACATTTCTTTCTTTAATGAGACTTGTTTACCGTGTGTTTATGTAGGCTGATTTAATTGACTAGAAATTGTTCCAGGAAAGAATAAGAAGAAAATTTCCAGACTTTCTTAGGTAAAACTATTCGATGTAGAATACCTGTAAGTTTATGTAAGCATCAACAAGCTCCTGCTTCCTTCCTTTCTGAGAACTGTGCAGCAACCTGATCTACGTGGAAACTGGCCAGCAGATACCCTGGACTTGCCAAATCTCTTAATTAGCTTTTCTACCTTTTAGAAGATAAATTTCACATCTTGAAGACTTTATTTACATTGAGTCTCTTTTCACCTGTGATCTTCCTGGGCACTCTGCCAGCACTGTCCAGGTCGATATTAGTTCTGTTACTTCCTTCTCCTCACCTTTTACACGTGCCTATGTATGCATCCGCTCAGCTCCAGTGCGCTGCATCCCTTCATTCACACCTTTTGTCAGGAAGTTCTTGTTCCGAGCTCACGGCTGGAGGCTTATATGGGTTGTTAATCAGTTCCGTCAAGGGGAATGATTTGGGGAGTAACAGAGTGGAAATCGAAGTTCAATTTAATGTTGTTTCCTGCATTTGTTGGTCAGATTGCAGGCTTCTTAGAGCAACCAAAAAAATATCTTTCCGGCATGTCTAGCAGTTGAAACAGCAAAGAGAGCCGAAAACAATTTATTTTACACACTTTCCCTACTACTAGATTTAAAGTCTTACCAATTTCAGTGGGGAATACTCATGTACTTAATTCAGATACATTAACTTACTCAAATAAGGCAATGTCTTTTTTGCAGAGGTCAATATCCCTCTTTTTATGTAATAACTAGAGAATGCAGATTCTCTTAAATGACTGATTAAAACCTGCATTAAACCAGTATGTTAGATGCCATGGTTTCATTTCTTAAAGTGTTAGTAGTTAATGTCTACTGCAGTAACACAGGGGGAGGCAGTGTCGTGTGAGACAAAAAGAGAAAGAAAAGTTGTGTTGATGTACATTTACTCATCCTCTTATCAGATTAGATACTATGTGTTGTAGGATTAAAATTAAGCACTTTAATAATACCATAACTGAAAAAGAACATTAAGACCAGAGCCATAAGAGAAACAATGTAAATTTATTTGTTCTCAAGCTCCCACAAGGCAGTCAACATCAGTATTGACAGATTTTAAGAGAACCTGTCTCCCTGCTGTACAACAGTTTTTAACTTAGGGCCCAGCAAATATCTTAGGGCCCAGCAAATATTTTCCTAATAGTTTTGATATTTTTTCTTTTTCTAGTTAATTTACTAGAAGAGATAAAAAAAAAATCTGCTAGGTAAAATGTTTTCTCTCCTGCCATCAAAGATCCCAGTGTTCATAAATTACGTTTCAAGTACAGAGGCCTCATTTAGAAGTGTCTTACTTTAAAAATTATTTTTTAAAATGGAAGTTCTAGAACTGACAAGCCATTTACCTTCTTATCAGGGTTTTTACAGAGGAGTTTTTGGCAAGAAAATCAAGAGAATATTTGAATTTAATCATACCTCAGTAGTTAAAAGCAATTCGTTTCTTTTCAATTTTTTTTTCAGAAAATCATCATATAATATATACATTGGAGGTGTTATTTCAAACACCCAACACCACACAATTGGACACTTCTCAAGCAAACTAGTCACAAAAAAGCAGTTGTCATGAGACATTTACAAGTGTCCTGTCCATCATCTCAGAGCGTTCTGTGCGTTTGTGTAGCATACCATGTTGTAACGTGCGCTTGGAAGGCAGGAGTCTCTGTTAATCTCTGGAAGATTACTGGAAATATTTGCCCTCTAATTGTGATAGTTTGAGGATTGTTTTCCAGTCAGGAGTGAAATAGCCCCAAATTCTCCCTTTGAGGAGGTCTTACTAGAGAAAGAATTGCATCTTTTTTCTTGACATCTGAGAGTATGTCTTTTGCTATGCCTAAAGAGTAGCGTCCCAGATACAGACTGATTAAAGCAGTGG
This sequence comes from Coracias cyanogaster, assembly GCA_033124195.1. NCBI lineage: Eukaryota > Metazoa > Chordata > Aves > Coraciiformes > Coraciidae > Coracias > Coracias cyanogaster. The sequence goes on along the minus strand of JAVSBS010026052.1, from coordinate 17,852 downwards.
AACTGATGCTCTTTTCCTTCCTGTGGCAAGTGGAGAACACCAGTGGGGTGTTCAAGGATCGAGGGAGAGGGAATTCCAGCCAGGGAGCTCTGTCAGGAGTCTCTGGTGTTGGTCTCTCAGACTGGACAAGGCAAGGATATTCAATCTTCCTCTTTCATTGCAACTGTCTAAAACAAATGGGGCATCAGGGGGGTAAAAATAGTCTAAAACTATTCTTTGAGTTACCTGCCCATCTCTGAGGGTTCAGTTTCTTTTCTCATTTTGCCTGAGAATTCCTGCTCTGCTCTTCAGGCTCCGAAGCGTTTCCTCCCTGGGCACTGCTCTGCAGTTGGCTGCTGCCGTCTTCCCCAGAGAAAGCTTCATTTCTGTGTTGTCACGTGGATATAGTATATGAAGTACTGTAATGAATGGCACTATAAAAATGTAATGGAGTTATGCTATTTGTGTATATATAGTGATCTGTGAAATAAATTACTAATGAAGTGCAGGCTCATTTAGGCTTTATTACTGCTCCACATAGAAAAACGCTATGATGAATGATCCTTTGTCATTTCTGTCATAAACACCATTTTTCTGGGCGGTATAACTCCTCCTTTTTAAATCATACTGAGCTGAAACTTGTCATGCATATGTCAGTTTGAATAAGCATTTTTAGAAACCATTAGTTAAGGGACTTGAGGTTTTCTTTTTTAGGCTCGCAATTGTTTATTATAAATAAATGACTTCTCTCTCAACCCTGATTAGTCTAATATGTTCAAAAAAAGTTCAGGGCCAAGTCAGGAGCTTCATGGGATGTATTTTCTGATTTTTCTTTTGTTTTCAAGTTTTATGGTTGCTATCAGGAAACTATTGTTCCCCATATGGGATAGAGCCCCTTATGGGCTCCTGTTCCCCTTGTGGAACCAGAGCCATGGGAGCCCATGGAACAAAGGGCCTTAGGAAAGATGTCCCAGAACAGAAGAAGTTGAGAACAACTCTGCTGATGCTGGTGCTGTCATTTTTTCTACTCCAGCTAGATTTTTGACAAAGTGGCTGTATAGGATCATTGCCTTTTTTTTTTTTTTTTTTTCTAACTTAGGAAAAGATTGTATCATCAGTTATTTACACCTGAAATTGATTTCAGCTTGTATATTAGATTAAGTTTTGTTTCAGTAGAAATGAGGCCTGTCTGTAATTTTCAGTATTCAAAATTGCCTCTAAAGGAAATTGGGGCGAGTTGGCAGTTTTGGTAGATACGTTTTATCAAAGGTTTTACTTACTTTCATTGAGGTTCAGAATGAAAAGAAGCAGCCGTGACCCAGATTTGTCTGTTTAGCAGACTGTTCCAAAATGTTGCATCACTGGCTACTGGGAAACTCATGTCTGAAATTTGAACATCCAGATTTTCAGCTCTTTGTTAATCTATATGGACTCAAAGGCTCGGAAACCTTAAAGCTCAGCTGATACAGAAGCCTGTTGGGTGATTCCCCAGGAAATCTAGATGACTGAGCTGTCAATAAAGAAAATATGTAGGTGTAGAAACTGTATGGAAAGCAAAGTCTCTGTACAAAAGATTTCAGTTGTCACAAATCCCAGAAAAGTATTTTTCTTTTCAGCTCTAATTAGAACATTCTACAGCTGAAGAACAATGGAATTTTCATCAAAGAAATATCTGCTTCTAATATTAATACATCAAGTTGATAATTACATCTAAAAGCAGCTTTCCTGACCACCTCTCAGCAAATACTCATCTTCAAAGCAGGAAGTTTCTCTCTGTATTTAGTATACTGCATCAGCACCTCTTTAAATATTAATTAAACAACGTGCGTTGTACAAGGATGAGGGATCAGGTCTGTACGAGAGGTTGCAGAACAGCAATATTGCAGCTGGCAATATCTTATCTGCACCAGCTTTCCTTGTTGCTGCTACCGGGGAGTTAAATTCCCATTAACACTGGGGTAAGGGCAAAAGGAAGGGAAATCCACCCATGTAGTAGGCTTCCAAGAAGAGATGTGCAGCCTTTCTGAATAGTAGCAAAAAGCTTAAGTGATTTTATTCATCCTTAGAGAGCTAAACAGAATGTTCTTTCCTGAATGCTCTGAAAAAATGTGTCTTTCTAGACTGTACAAATAATTAACAACTTCCTCATCTTTGAGTATTTAACTCCCTGTCCTGTATTTTCTCTTCTGGTAATATTGGCTGCTTCTGAGCCGCTTGCAGTTTCCACCTGCCCTGCCCTTGCACATAGAATGGTCATTTCCTCCTGCAAAAACACCTACAAAGGACCTCAAAGCCTCCTCAGACCTGTGTGTTAGGTTGTGATGCTGTTTTATCTGACCAGACGTACTCACAAAGAGCATTTAAAACAATAGACAGTATCCTAGCAAAATTGTCTTGTCTTAGCTTTACTTGTTCTATGAAAGAAATTTAGCAATCTTTTAGTTTATCTTCTGAATCAATCCAGTTCGTAGATAGGTGAGGTTGTTACTTAAGTTCAAAACTCTAAACTTAAATATTCTAAAGGAAATAGTTACACCGTGTAGTATTGCAGAAGTGCCAGTGAATATTTCACGTTTACAGTAAGCCAATCTACTACAAAGTAAAACATGATGTAAAAATAAAAAGATTTTTACAAATGGGTCTAAAATGGGTCAAAACCAACCTTAAGATCTTTCTTTTAATTTCTTAATCAGTGAATCCCAAAATAATAACTGTCTCTTTGGTCAGTGCCAGTATTGCTGTTACCTAAAAACATGATGGTGTCCTGTCATTTTTAAGTCAGCACAAGTTCTGTGTTTCTGTCTTGGTCTACTCAGTTGAGGTTGCTGCTGGCACTTCCAGGTTGATTCTATCACCTTGCCAAGATTCCCGCTCACCTTGCAGTGAAAGAAGCCATAGGTTGATAGGGAGGTCAGTTAGTGATTTTCTGTATTCTGTTTAAAATAGATGTAATTTTGGGGAGGTTACCTGCAGAATTCCATTTCAAAACTTCTTTGCTTTCATGTAGTATGAATCAGCTTAATACCTGTTCCTACCATTTTGAGCAACGATAACAAAAGGTAACCATTGGTTTTGATGTGCACAAGTTACTCCTACTCCCAAGAGCATCCCTTTGAGTTCTACAGTGAAGAGCAGGTAAAGAGTAATACACAAAATTCTTACGCTTGTAAAAGACGAGGAAAGAGGTCTGGTATTTGCCATTCTGACAGTATTTATTTTATTGTTTGTAGTCTCAAGAATAAAATAAATGCTATTCAGTACATATCTCACTGTGTCTTAATTTTGGATTAAGAGAGTAAGTGAAGCTTTCTTTTCACAGTTCCTTCCTTGTAGCAGTGTAACCATCCTCTTGTTTGCTTTCTTAACTTCATCAGTATTTCAGGATTGTATTTACCAATGGACTTTTCTAGTATTTTCTTTATAAGGCATCAAACTGCAGAGATTAGTCCTGTGTGTATTATTTGCTCTCTGGTTTGTTTTACGTTTCTCTCCGTGGAATTACTGTGTAGTAGTAGCTAAATCGTTACCTTCTCTTACTAGCTGCTTTTCCTGCTAATACTGCAGCCTTTTAGCTGTCCTTTTTAATCCTGTATCATCAGTAGCTTTCAAATATTTGTTATTATGTTCCTGTCAATGTCTGAGTTTTACACTGAAATAGTTTTAGGGTTACGATAAAAGCATTTAGTTCAGAGGAGAACATGTGCAACAGAAAGTTAAATGTAACATATGTCTTCTGCACCTAGGCATATTTAAAAAGCTGTTAAATTGGCACCCTTGTGTGTGTGGTAATTGAAGATCATTTTATGTTACATTTCTCCCCTTAACTGGCAGTTTTTCTTTGTTTTTATTGGTTAATGTGGATAGCATCGCACTGTTGTAATGTGCTTTATTTGTACAGCTTTACTGGGGTAGTTTTAATGTAGATAGACTAGATGGATGAAGAAACTCCAAAGCTGCCTTTTCAGTCAGATTCTGGGGCTCTGATTCCTGAGCTCAGCTGGCCAGGGCTGTTCGCTGAGGTTACTACCCCCGGCTGGCCCCTCTCTCCTTCTGCTGCAAGTTGATACCTCTGTTACCAAACACAGCTGTATGGAGCGTGTATCTGCGCGTTCCACAGGCGTGTATTAACAACAAATAGCAGTTTCACTTTACGTCAGTTGAAGGCTGAAGGATTTTACTTGAAAATCCATGTTGGCTTTAGCTACAGGAATACTCTTTTAGCTTCCCTGGAGCAATCCAGTAAGGCTCACTGCAATTGCATTGCAATCTCTCTGCTCTGATTGATGTGATAATGGAATTCTTGTTTGCAGTAATCCTTAGAGGTCCTCCTCAATATCAGTACTTCTACATATGTGAATAAGAAACTTCACATTTTTGATGAAGTGTCACGTTCTTGTATTTCTGCAGGCTTGGTCGCTGTATTTCAGAGCTGTGAATTGGTGTTTTCCACCATGTGCATCCATGTTGTGGACATTCTTGTTTCATTTCTAAAGCTCTAATTACAAGCTCTTGTCAGACTTAAAGCGTGTCTCACCTTTACCAGCAAGTTTTGCAGAGGCGTTAGCAGAACTATTGCAATTGCTTTTGCCTGTAGCAAGATTCACCTCAGGGCATCTAGGCACACCAGGGCTGCGCCCACTGACAGATGAGAATACAAGAGCCACAGCTGTCTCTACAGCATCCTTTTTCATCAGTTCTCCTGGTGTGTGAGGGGCCGTGCGCTCATGGTTGTTCTTCTGATGCAAACTAGTGAAGCCTTTGTCCCCCTTTCCTTCCCTCCAAACAAATGTTATAAAGTGCAGTGCACAGCTGTTAGTGCTTAAAAAAGAGGACCTTGTATGCAATACCAGTTCCATTTACATTTAACAGTATCATTACTACTTTAAAAAGAGAAAAGAGTTGATAAAACACCTCCTTTTCCAGCGGGAAAGTACTTGCACAAGTGCCTTTTAAAAAGACACTGTGCTAGGAGCTGTGTTAGGAGAGTATAACTGCTGTATTGACATAAATTGTAACATATATGGACACAAGGGACTGGCGTGCTTCAATTTATGTGGCTTTTAAAGATGCATTGCACTAGGGCAGCGTGTAGTGTTTCAACTCTTCCTTCCTTGCAAAGTGCTAATAATTACGTGCTATGAGCTGGTCTGCAGTGCCTCCAGCATTCCTGCTGTAGGGCTGCGCTGGAATCAGATGGAGGACAGAACATTCCTTAGTCCTGAATTTGAAGACAGCCAAGGACTTGAAATGGGATGTTGGATGCAGGTGCAGTGGAAAGAAGAGCAAGCAGAAGAGATCCATCCATGCTTCTGACGCAATCTCTCACCCTCTCTTCACCCTTTGTGCCCCTCCCCTTCATCCCCCCTGCCCCATCTCCTCCCTTCAGTGTATTTGTTTTGCTTACATAATAAAGGGGAAAAAGGTTGAGGGTGTTTTTTCCTAATTATTTGAGAACATTGCTATTCTTTGTCTTTGAATTATTTAAACTCAGGTTTCCCTTAGCTTGTTCTCTCTTGTTTTAAGGACATACAGCCAATTTTTGCATACAGGAGCAATGTTTTCTAATGCCTAGAGAAACGGGATTGGATGCAGGGTTTTCATTTATGACACTCATCAAAAATTACTGGCTAATTTTAGATATTTACGTGTAAAATCCCCTCACCTTCTGCTTCAGTGGGTCAAAGGCATATGTCAAAAGCTAGATGAATAGACCCTGGCTGTTTACAGCTTTCTGAACCTTCCCCAGCAGAAGAGCATTGCTGGATAATTTAATAATATTTTAATTTCTCAAAGTCTCCAAGCATCTTTTTTTAAACAAGTTTTGTACATGCTTGCCTTGGTCATGACCTGTGTATGATTTTCTATTTTACCTTTTTTTCCAGGTTTATGTGCCTCTTTAGTACCTCTGTAAATGCTTGCTGTTTGTTACGTGTTCTGACATGCTTGGGGTTGTACTTGTATGATGGATGTAATAGAAAAACATATTTTAATTGTAATTTCTGTAATTTGAATTGAGTTAGAAAGTACTGTTTGCTGCATATTCTAGTTTTCCTTATATTTTACTTTTTGCTTCACTGTAAAACATGCTTTATCTTTTCATTTTGCTAGATTTATTATTCTCCTTAAATTCTTCATTTAATTTCTCGCATCTGAGCTCAACCAGATTGGATTCTATTGTCTTTTTTTGACACTACAGAGTATTGGAATGAATATACCTATCCCACTCATCATCTTGATTTAGACAAGGTCTAAATTAACAAGTCACATTTCATTTTGAAAACATATGTTTGCAATTCCTCAGTCTTACTCGGCATATTTCCCACTTTAGTGAAGATGGAAAAGGTCTTTGTTTCTTTCCTTAAGAGACTTCTTCCTTTTCTCCTCATGTCTGAAGCAATTATTCCTATAGTCGTAGATATTTTCTTTTTCATCCTTTGATGTTTTACTTCTAAGTTTAGTCTGGTTATTTTTAAAGGACTCAAGTAATATTCAGAATTACCTTCACCATCTGTCTTCAGAATCTGTCTTTTCATTTTGTATTCAAGGACAAGCTGTTTATGTTATGTCGATGATCAATTGGGAATGACAAGAGCTTTCCTGATAAGGATTGATAACTTCATAATCAGGACTAAATAAAATTTAGCCATGTCCGGGGTTGGGTTATACTCTACTGCAAAAAGGTGAGACCCATGGAAGAGAGTTTATACAGACTGCACATTAACACTCAAGTTAATCAGAATTGCTGTGAGGGGCGTGGTGTGAGCAGGTATCTTTCCATGGCACCTACCTAAAACATGAAGTTGGGGTGGCTGAATTTGTGATTCTGGGAGCAGCACTTAAGTCAGATCCATGTATTGCTGTCTACTGTATTGCATTTTATTGGATGTATCTGTCTTAACATTCGAGTACTTCTCAGCTTTGCTATAACTCTTTTGTGGTCACAAAGACAAAAAAGGTCCTGATAGTTGCACCTTGTCAGAAGCAATTTTCTTATACTCGTGTTTACCTACTTGAAACTCAGAACCTCTTCCATTCTTGGCTTCAAATACATGGAAACCGTTCTAAGAAAGGATAGATTTTTCTTCGAAATTGTAGCACCGTGTATGAATGTGCGCATGTATTTTTGTGTTTGAGCTTCTAAGTGTTCCTTATCTTCAGGCAAAGGAACAGTTGTCTCTGTGGTTTTTTGGCAAGCCTTGTCTGGTTTTTTTAATGTTCTGTAGCTTCCAACTGCATTACTTCTTCCACATTCCTACCATCTGTGTCCTCAAGACATGAAATCATGAACGTTTTGTATTAAACTTGGTAATTACCAACTCCTTTGGTATTCATTCCCCTCCCTTTTTTCACTCCTCTCCAGTATGATACTGTGCCATTCTCTGAACATGTTTCTCTTCCCCTTTTTTTATGTACATCAAAACCATTGATGAAAATTTGCTTCTCTTGAGAAAAGACAGGCAGAAGAGTCAAGGGGAGCGGTTGCCCTCAAGGGGAGCGGTTGCCCTCAAGGGGAGCATCATATGTGTATGGAGCTCTTCTGTAGGGTGGGTTAGTCTGGTTCAGATCTTAGGGATCAAGGTCAGAGGAGAGGTGAGCGGCATGGATGTCATTGTGGTGGGAGTTTGCTAGACCATCTGATCTATCTCAGCATTGGTAAGGCCACACCTTGAGTACTTTGTCCAATTCTGAGCTCCTCGCTAGAGAGAGATGGAGCTACTGGAGACTTCAGTGAAGGGTCACTGAGAGGATGAAGGGACTGGAGCATCTCTTATATGAGGAAAGGCCTTCAAGAGCTGGGACTTAGCCTAGAGAAGAGAGGGATCAGGGGGAATCTTACCAATGTGTATAAATACCTGAACTAAGGATGTGACATGACCAGAGGCAGTGGGCACAAACCAAAAGACAGGAGATTCCATATGAACATAAGGTAAAGCCTTTTTTAGTGAGGGCACAGGTTTCCTAGAGAGGTTGTGGATTCTCTATCCTTGGAGATACACAAAAGCCATCTGGACATGGTCTTGGGGATCTGGCTCTAGGTGATCCTGCTTGATCACCATGCACTACCTCCAAGAGGTCCCTTCTAACCTCAGCTATTCTTTGATGGGGTAAGGAACTGGATAAACTGTTCTTTAAGTGACTTGAGGAAGTCTTTATTGCAGACCTGGTTCTTATGGGGACTTTAACCTCTCTGTTATCACTAGAAGGGCAACACAATGGAATGCAAACGGGGAGGTGTCAGAAGAGTGTCAGGGTATTTCTTGACTCCGGTAGTAGAGTAGACAACTAAGAGTGACGTACAGGTGAATCTGCTGTTCAGGATCATAGACTAGCTGGTTGGGGCAGTAATAACAAATGGCCATGCTAGCCATAGCTATGGTGACTGTGAAGTGGAGCTCAAGATCCCAAGGGGAGCATAGAATAAGTAGTAGTAGACTGAAAAAAGAAAATTTGCAACCATTGCTGAATAGGGTACGTGATTTAATGACTATGAACACATATACAGCTGATGTAATGCCTTCTTTGCCTCCATTTTCACACAAGATATCCCAGGCCTTTGGGCTTTGTAGAAGTGTTCAAAGAGGAGAACTGCCAGCAGTAGATAAGGACCAAGTCAAGATTACATGTGAGAATTCAACCCATAGAAATCCATGGGACACAACAGACTGCGTCCAAGGGTGCTGAGAGAGCTGGGTAATGTGTTTGCAAGGTCACTCTCTGTCATCTCTGAAGGGTTCTGGAGATGAAGGAAGGTCTTCAGTAACTAGAGAAAGGAAATGTTGCACCCATCTTCAAAAAAGGCCAAAAGAACCCTAGGGTCTTGGTAGGTAGCTCGTTAAATAATATCCAGCATGGCACCCTGGCAGAAAAGATGGCTGGTGGTATCTTGGGCTGAATGAGCAGGACCACAGCCAGCAGGTCAAGAGAAGTGGTCGCTAATACCCTTTCTTTCAAGAAGATATTGACATATTGGAGCAAGTCCAATGGAGGGCTACCAAGATGGTTAAGGGGCTGTAGCACAGGAGAGCCCCTTACCCAGTTTTTTTCATGGCCTGGTAGAGGCACTGCTTTATCCCCATATAGTTCCTTTTTTTGGATCTCCAAACCCTGCTAGTTCTGAAGGAAATAAAAATTATCTATCACACCTACAGCTAGTTATTGTGGACTCTCTGAGTTCTGTCTTTTTGTGGCTGCTTCCCTTTACTATGTGAGGTTTACCCAAAAGTTCAGAGGCAATCCAGTACTGAGTTGTATAGTAGGGCGGTCTGGGCTAGGCATTGATGCTTAATGGTGGCAATGGGGCTTTAGTGCAGGAAAGCATACATGGTTCTGCACTGGAAATAATGATGTAGGTTATTCCATTCTAAATTTCTAAATTTGAAAAGAAGATATCATCGTGATTAAGGATAGCTCAGCAGAAACATCTGTTCAGTTAACCTTTAAGCAACAACAACGGGGGGAAGTTGCATTAAAGAAAATCCCCTTTCATTGAATAAATGATATTAAGTCATCATCTTGAATGCTAAGCATGGCCAGTTCACTTCAGAAGCTGTGGAAGTAATCCAGAGAAGGGCACCAAAATTTGCATGATCCATAAAAAAAATTCAAAAGAACGTTACTGCATGTGGGAAAAGGACCGCGACACTGCATTTGGGCTTTTAAATCTAACAGAACAAAATTAAATGTGAAGAACGGCAGCTTTAATTACAGTTAAGTGCTATGTTTCATACAATAGGCAGCTAACCCACGGAAGTCTTTTGCACACTGAAAGTTAGCATTGATGGCTGGCAGAGTTTTACTGACATAAATAGAAGATGGTGGATGCATATATATGAGTAGTAGCCACCACTATATCAAATGGACTGAAATATTTATGGAAAATAATTCCCTTTTTCACTCTCATGCCAGCTAAAGTAAATAGCAATCTTTTCTTTGACAGCTTTCCTACTAATTGGCTATTATGGGATCTTTCACAAGCTCTATCTACATGGCCTGTTCGTTGCAATTATCAAGGGTTAGTTCAACCTCTGACTCTTATCTACTATTGTTACCATATGGTACCACTCACATATTACTGGCTACTGAAAAATGGAGCATCTTTGCTCAACATTGAGTTGTGCAGCAGAAACACGATCATCAGTGCAGCAGAAACATGATCATCAGAAATGCAGCCATTGTTTAACAGAACTCACAGATTTTTTGTGACAACTGCAGCTGCTTTTCCTTTTCTTACCCAAGCGCATTCACACTCATTCTCTCTTACAGACTTGCCAACTGTTAGAGCATCCTTGTGGTTTGGTCCCGTTTATCACAATCTCTTTGAATGGTAATCATCTAAGTGGGAAAATGACTTTTAGATAGGTGATGGCATACTCAAACAGTTAGCAGTATTCTATAGGACATGGGGAAACTTCCTCAATTATTTTCTTACCGGAAATACATGCAAGTTCACTTAAACGGGTTTTTCAGATGGATAAAAGTTAAGTTTTGTAATTCTCAACTATTACTTGACAGGGAGAGCTCTCACTGTGAACTCCCTGACATAATTGGTTCCCAGATCATTAGCCAAAGTAATGAACAAGACAGTCATTGTTTTGCATTATTGTATAGAATTTAGGCTTATGTGAATGCAAGCAGATCTTGTTAGAGTTTCTGAAGAATATGTCAGAAATTCAACAACACAGAGATTGGCAAGAGTACATGTAGTAAAAAGTTCTGCTCCCCTTTTTAGTGCCTTGTCCATTTTGCTATGGTAATTTTTTTTTTCTAGAGAACATTGGTATGGACAAAACATATGGCCCTATAATATTACTCTCTGCAGCTATTTTGCATTTCCCAATGATAATTCCTGGCTCTTGGGCTTAATGGGCTTTTGTTCTTCAGGGATGCCACACACAGCCTCAAGAACAGTAAGCATCTAACTTGGCTTTTAATATGCCTCAAGCTATCAACCACTAGCAAAGGGGTTGTTGATGAGTGAGTCAGTCTCCTTCCAGCCATCATGAAGCATAATTGTGGTGGCTGATACAACGGGTTTGTGTTTGAGAAGATGGTTCCAGAAACTGAGAGAGTGTCCACAATACAGAGCCAGAAGACAGCGCAATGCTCTCTGCTGTGACATCCATTGAAGATATTTTGGAACTAATTGCAATCTAAGGTTTCAGTCACATGCAGGCAAAGCTAAGCCATTATCTTATGAAATCACAGTGTTTCTGAAGGCCCTTCTGTCCAGATGAGTGGTTGTTTCAGATACGAATCATGAGTTGTGGTCAGCTACACTCGGCTGCACAGAGTGACCCGATTGGAAGGAAGGGCATTAAGAGACTTTGAAGACAGAATGCAAGGACTGACTTAAGCACCTTTCTTTAAAAAAAGAAGATTGGCAATTGGTCAGAAGAGCACTTTTATTTTTCTTTTTAAGAATAATGTCATAGCTGGCAATTTCATATACCGTCCTTTAGCTTTGTAAACTGTGAAACACTGTTACTAATTTCTTTTTTAAACTTCTTTAGGATCTTTTATATCTTGACATAGAAAATAAGCAAAGGAAGGACAATTCATCTAGTATTCTCTACACTGAGGCAGAATCTACAATGTCTGTTTTTATGACAGATATAATCTGAAAGGTTTTTCATCTGTTCAGTGAAAGAGAATTCACAGCCTCTACAAACAAGTCTAGTGCTTTATTGTTTTCACTGTTAGAAAGTTTTCTTCTCAGTGACTAATCTAAATCTCTCTCACTACAATTCTGACTATTACTCTTTGTTCAATTCGGTGTCTACGTCTGCCATCACAGAGCATGGAAATTACTGTGTTCATTTTGCAATAGCTTTTAAACATGAAGGCACTAACCCTTTCCCCAGCTCCCTGATTCTTTGTCTTGAGAAGCAGCCCTTATTAATGCAGTCTTTGTAGATCGAGGACCTTAAATCTGTGCTCAGCTGGATATCTCCTTTGGACTTTGTACCAGTTCTGAGTTGCAACAGTCAAAATTGAACATATTACTCCAGCTCAAGTAATAACACCAAGGAGAGCAGAACTGATTTCTGTGGTTTTACACAGTACCCCCATTTATAACTTGCAGCATTATGCTCACCTTCTTTGCAATTAAAAAATCAGCCTTGCACGGTTGACTTATATTCTGTTTGTGATCAGCCCATGTGCTCATAAACCACAAATATTTGTATACAGAAGCATTGCATGGCCACTTCGTTTCTTCATTTTGTGTTTCTCTAGTTATGTGTTACTGTGAGTCTGAAGCTTTGCCTTTGCCGCTATTGCAGTGCCCTACTTATCCCTATTGTTTCCAAAGTAATCCTCAAATCCAACAAGAGAATTCTGAATTTCAGTTGTAGATTCCGGTGTACTCAGTCCCTCTGACTGATGTTATTTGCAGATTCCTTCCATTTTTTATCATGTCCCTGAAATACAGCCTCCAAGTTGATAATAAATAAACAATAGTTCCCTAAGTAAAGAGTTCTGTGTTGTTCTGTAGCCGCCTAATTGCAATTTATATATCCTAGCTTTGCTTAAGAAAATGTCACTTGACATGGCATTGTTAAAAACAAGATACAAAACTTGAGCTGTTTCTCTTGATCACGGAGCCTTTTATGCTGTCAGAAAGAAAATAAACAGAATTGACATGGCTTATTCTTGACAAATCTGTGTTGGCTGTTGCTCAGCTCCTTGTGAAGTTCCAGGCAATTGTGTGTAGCGTGAAATCTTGTGCTTTAATCACTGCACATGTTCTCTAGAGCTTGAAGACAGGGGGGGAGTGAGCAAGATATTTAAACATAGGCTTCTTGTGCACTGCAGTATGTAGATTAGTGCCCAATTTCTTCAAAACGTTACAGGTCCCCAGTAGGTTCTGGGTTGTATCTACCCAGCATGTGTCCATATGAATATCTTAGGACACCCTAGGACATCTCAAAAAAGAATTAGTTGTCTGTGTGCAGGCCATAGAGTTCTTCTGAAGCTGCCTTAGTCTCAAGTCCTCAGCTGTGCCATCTCCTTTAGACACCGGGGATCCACATGTGCTATATACGTGTAGCTGGCTCATAAAGTTTTGCATTTATCTCTTCACTGAATTCTGTCTTTTAACAGTTTTGAAATAGATTCATAACTGGCCATTTAACAGGTGAGTCTGTCAAGTCCTGATGGTTTGAATGCATTTAAGTAATATTTATCTGCTCCTTGCTTGTTCAAGGGTGAGATCTTTACCGTTTGTTGCTGGTTTTAATTGTATTAAGCACATCAGTGCAGAAGATTTGTGGTGAAGGTGGATGCAAAAAAGGCAGTATGTACATTAGCTTTGTCTGTATCCCTCTAGTTTTTCCCATGTTGCACAGTGAACTAACTTTCTTTCATTGTCTTCTTGCTCTTAATGTGCTCACAGAATTATTTCTTCTGGAGTTTGATGTGTCCCTTGCCAACTGTGTCTAATTCTGGCCCATTATACCGTGTTCTGCTGTGATATTCTTGCTTACTAAACTGACCTCATTTCCATTCCCTGCATGCTGTGAGATCAACAGTGAGGTCCGAACTGAGACAATGCGGTCTCATTGTGCAATCCCCGTTATTCCTTTGCAGGAGGCTTTGCTCTCTGTGTGGCCAACATTGTTTATTTAAAGAACTGTGAGGTTTCTTTAACTCCTTTTTCACTAGCATCACATTCTTGAGGCTTCTCCCAACTCATTCTGCATTTATGAAAGTGTGCCTACATAAAACACTGGGTTTTTTTCCTGCTGTCATTTCTTCTTTCTTTTTTCCCAAATAAGCTTTAGTCTTTTATATTAGTATCAGGCATATGAATGATCAGATCTCCATTTTGCCAATTAAGTCAAAATGTGCATTGTCAATTAAATCTTCCAAGTCCTCTTACATACCATTTGTAGTTCTTGATTGATGCATGGCCTCACTTTTTATATTGTGCTTTATAAGCATTGACAGGAATTAATTTGGTCAGTGTTTTTCCTGTTACACTGTTCTGTTGTTGCAGTGTGTTAACCTCTTTGCAGCTTTCCCGTATCCAGTTTCTGAGCTGTTTGACACAGAGGAGGATTCACCTCCAGATGAAGACAACTGCACTTGTATGTCTGCAGGTGTGCTAAGTGTCTAAACTCCCATGACAGACGATGCAGATTGAGTCAATACATGAACAAAGAGCCTGAAGAGCTGTTTGTCTCACTGTAAAGCAGATGCCAACTTGTAAGTCAGCTGAGTAGTCCTCTAGTCTCTCTTGACTGCATCAGCTAGACTTCCATTGACTGGAGATAGGAGATTGGAAACCTAGGCTACAGCTAGACGTTTACATTAGTTGTAATGTGATTCCAGCCAGGAATGCCAGCACCCTCCATTGCTTTTTAAGTTAGGTTTTTATAGAGCTCTAGGGTCTAGGCTTGCAAGCTTTTGGCACTAACACTATAGAAATCATTAATAGCAAATATTAATCTTTATCATCAAATGATTATCTGTAAAGTATGAGTCTGAGTATTGTTTTTGTTATGATTGCTAGCAGTCAACCCTTCTATTCACCCCCTCGAAGAATCACTTTTAAGTAGTGGCCTGAAGCCATTGATACAGGTGGCAAGCATCCAGTTTTGGTGGTGTACACAGGTATTTGATAGTATCACTGGGGCACTTGCTTTTGAATTGGCATGATGGTTTAACTCCAGGCAGTAAGCAAGCTCCACACAGCCACTCGCTCACTCACTCCCTGCCAGGGATGAGGGAGAGAATCAGAAGGGTAAAAGTGAGAAAACTCACGGGTTGAGATGAAGACAATTTAATAGGTAAAGCAAAAGCCACATGCACAAGTAAAGAAAAACAGGGACTTCACTCACTCCTTCCCATCAGCAGGCAGGAGTTCCGCCATCTCCAGAAAAGTAGGGCAGTTACTTGGGAAGACAAACTCCAAACATCACCCCTTTCCTTCTTCTTTCCCCAGCTTTTATTGCTGAGTGTAACATCGTATGGTATGGAAGATCCCTTTGGTCAGTTGGGGTCGGCTGTCCCAGCCTTGTCCCCTGCCAGCTTCTTCAGTCTGCTCACTGGTGGGGTGGTGTGAGAAGCAGAAAAGGCCTGGACTCTGTGTGAGCCCTGCTCAGTAACAAAAACATCCCTGTGTTATCAGTGCTGTTTCCAGCACAAATACAAAACATGGTCCCTTACCAGCTACCGTGAAGAAAATTAACTGTATCCCAGCCAAAACCAGCACAATTCGGCCAAACTTACTGTTGCGCTTTCTGTCTTCCACATACTGCTTGACAAGCCTTGAAAGAGTCTCAGGGCTAAGATCATTGATAGTTGTAAGTACTTACTGCTTACATCTGGGTGGCTGAAGTAGGTAGCCTATTTTAAAAGGGAGGGACTTTGAAAGAGAAGGCAGTTACAACATGAACTGTTACAACATGGACTACCAGGCTTAGTGGGTCTGTGTTTTGCTGACAAAGACGCTGTGGCCTGAAGGAAAAATTAATGCATCAGACTTCATGATCAGCAGTAGGAAGTGGTGGAATTTTATAGGGTCAACAAACAAGAATTTGGACACACTTGGCCTACCCAGGACAGTGGACGTGTAAGAAAAGCGCAAAAATTAGTCACCAAAGAGTGTGTTCCAGAGCCCTCACCCAGGTTCACAGTACTCTGAATTCAGAAGATGTCCAGCTGGTGAAAGCTCATGCATGTTGAGATATGCATTGTGTCCTTGCAGTCTCTTCTGAAGCCTACTATTGCTTTTTACTAGATTTGGTAGCAATTTTTAATCATTTGGGGATTTTGTGGAGCAAGAGAGCTGGTGCACTATCAATATATCTGATGATGTTCTCTTTGGATTTAGGTTGCAAGGGAGTGTTTCATGCTGACTAGCTTAGGTAACAAATTAGGAGGCCCTAATTAGGAGCCCGAGCCCGATCCTCTTTGTGCTTCCGTTACTGTAAGTGGAAACAGAGGAGCTCTTCTAGAGTGAGAATGCAGAGGGCCTAAATTAAGCGTTTATTTCTGTGTACTTGGACTCAAACTGTTCTCTCTGAGTTCCCCTTAGTATTAAAGATTTGAAGGGGTGGTAATGCAGATACTAGTCTTCCCTGTCACCTGTGAACTTTTGGTCTATGATCATCAAGAGTAAAATGAGCCAGGCCCAACATGGTTTCTAGCCAACTCTCCAAGATGTTTGCCTTCAGAAAGTCAAGTCACTAAGGCTGCTGCATCTTCAGATGCTACATTTGCGCTGTAGATTCATCACAGGTCAGTTTGATGCTGGTGCCCAGTACTGGAGAATCACATTTGTTCCATGTTACAAAACAGCAGTGGTGTCTCTCCACATACATAAATAAAATGTAGTTTTTACTCTGCTCCTAATTTTTTCATTTTTAATATTTTGGAAGCTTTAATGCAAAAGTGTCAAAATGTATTTTCTCATACCTTCCATCTTTTGTATGTAATTCCTTTCACATACCTTTGGGACTGTTTTTCCCCCAAGGTAAAATGTAAAAGCACAAGAGAGGGTTAATAGAAGTTTGTAGAAAGTACATAATTACTTGAGTGGTACGGAACACTTAATTTGGATAAATCTTCACTTCTCTCCCTTCTTTTTTGTTTGATTTTGTATTGTGAGGTATTATGGTCCAATGGTCTGATGTTAACACATAAGCTTTCCTGTAAGGAATACGTTATACTAAACAGGAAGTAAATACAGTGGATCTTCAGTAGTTTTATAAATACATTTTGGGGAATTTTGAGTCGTTTGAAAGAGATATAGAAATAGCAGATTTGCTAATTCCTCATCTCCGAACATTCTAGCCAAAGATCAGAGAACCTACCATTACATACCTATGCAGTACTTGCTGTATCCCTACTAAACCATCAGTGTGCATCTTCAGGTGGAGCTACAAAAAGAATCCCTGCCTTATTGTCAAGAGAGGATTTTTAGTGGAAAAGATTGAAGTAGTTGTTCTAAGAATGATTACTCAGTTCCTTTTGATAAGAGTGTTTGGCATTTGCTTTGTAATGCAAACAGATGTTGGCTTTTAGCAGATATGTTTTGAGGTTGGGGTTTTTTTGTTTGCTTTCAATGGAAAGAGAAACTTTAAAAAGCCATTGTGAATGCTGCATGCAAGTATTAATTAGAAAACATAATTCTACCATTGTGCTTAATCAGGAAAACAGAAATTTAAAGCTCAACAGAATAAAACATAAACTTTCCAAGAAATGTTTGTTGTTCCAGCTCATTAACACACAGTCTCTGTTGGACAGCACTGTATAAATACCATAAAAATTAACAGTGTATTTAAGAACTCCTTTACTGGCATGTTTCTTCAAATTCTAATTTAGGCCTAGTGGTTAATTATGCTGTCTCTATCATTAGAGCATAGAGAAGTAAATCCACTCTTTGGCTTCAAAATTTTCAATTTAACTTTAACTTTTTGACTTAGGTGAAAATGCATTCTCTGAGTGAGGTAAGAAAAGAATATTTCGGTAGAGGCTGTTGGCTAATATTGTAGGCAGAAGACCTCTTAGTCTTAGGTTTAACAGAGCAGAAAAAATCTCAGCCTGATTTCACATGACTAGGGTATTGAGAAAGGGGCTAAAACATCTTTGTTATTGTTGTTTCTGGTAGATTCTTTCAAAACAACTAGGTGTAAAATCACTGTTGTGTCTGTTCTAACTCGTTCAAAATTTTCCCTGTGTAGAAGTCTTTAAATTAATCAAAAATAACTAAATGATTGAATTTCTTGTTAGTTTAGTTTGGGTTGTCTTCCTCATTTGGTAGTGGATCTGCTTTCTGCTTACTACTTTTTTTCATAGAATCATAGAATGTTAGGGGTTGGAAGGGACCTCTGGAGATCATCAAGTCCAAACCCCCTGCCAAGCAGGAC